>APFE030246063.1:0-15992 GCA_000404065.3 Pinus taeda
AAAAAAATGATCCATATTTCATCTCCACATACCATATGCTAGTAAATGAAAATCAAGTTCTTGATTTCCACCTTCATGATGCAATATTGTGCTACCTGGGCCACCTTTGTGTTCCTTCAAGTGAGCGTGCCAAGATGATTTGGGAGGCGCACTACAATTGGGTCACAGGACATTTTTGTGTGGACAAATATTTGGCTGTACTACAAAAGTACTTTTATTAGCCCCAACTCTAACTGGATGTTGGGAAATATATTAGATCCTACACTGCATGCGCCATCGCCAAGACAACCATCAATATGTAAGTCTTCTACAGTCCTCTATCTACTCCCAGCCAATCGTGGGAATCCATATCCATGGACTATATGTCTGGCCTCCATTCTACCAAGCATGGTAATTACTATGTATTTGTGGCCATGGAAAAATTTTCTAAGATGGCTATATTGGCGACTTGCAAGAAGAGTATCACAACAGAGGAACCAACCAAACTATTCTTTGAATGAGTATGGGTACATTTTTGGATCCTGTAGATCGTTATATCAAATCAAGATAGCAGGTTCCTTTACACATTGTGGTCAATCCTCTGGGCACTATTGGACACCAAGCTCACCAAGTCGACTTCCTTCCATCACTAAACTGATGGCCAAACGAAGGTCATCAATAGGCTGATAGTGCACATACTCTATATGTACAACTCCAAGCATCCACAAATCGAGGAGGAGAGTCTTCCCTATGTGAAACATAATATAATAGAGCTCTTCATAGCTTTATTGGTTGCATTCCCTTTCAAGTGGGTCTAGGATTTCAGCCATTGTGTCCAATTGGAATTTTTATGCCTCATGCGACTACAGAGACATAATCCACACGTGTTGATAAAGTGACGATATTAATTGAATGCATCCAACACACTTTCTAGCAGGTTCACGACATATTAGAGAATTCAAATGCCAAATACAAGTAGCGACATGATCAAGATCGGGTGCCACACAGGTTTCAGGTGGGTGACAAAGTTTGGTTGCATTTGCAGAAAGAATGCCTTACCTGAGCCCATCAGAAGTTCAAACCACTCTGATATGGTCCTTACACCATTACCAATGTTGTGGAAGACAATTCTTTTGAGCTCAGTATTCCCCCATTCCTTAGCCTTCACCCAGTGTTCAATGTGGACTGCCATCGAGCATACTTCCCACCATTACTGGACACATCAAACATTTCAAAACAAATCACAACAATAAATTTAAACCCAAATTTCATGGAACATGCCACAATTGATAAGATTATGGACACACAAGTCAATAACACTTGACAACAGAAGATCCAACTATATCGAGTTGTCCAAGATGACCAACTCCTACACCAAGGCAAGTTGCTCACCAAGGACCAGGTTCAACAGAAATTTCCTCACCTCATGGAGGATCTGCACGTAATGGGGACCATTTCTTTGTAAGGGGGAGGAATGATCCAGGTCTATAGCTGTGGCCACCCACCTATTCCACCTAGACCTCTAGTCGATTTCATTTGTTTCCTTGTTTATTTCAACATTTTCTATTTTTAGTAGTTGTTTTGAGTCCTAAACTTCCAGAACACGTTTGATCCCCTAAATGGAATTTTTTGAGGTCCATTGTTAGGAAGTGGAAAATCCTATAGTACTGAGAGGGACCTTTCCAACAAGGTATCGTACTCACCAAACAAGGATAAGATGAGCAAGTTACAACTCCAAGAAGTTGGCTACCCAACTAACCCCAATGGGGCCCACAAAATCTGGGCGTTGCATCTCCTAGGGTTAGGGTTTTGGTTGTTTAGGGTTTTCTCATGTTTTTCAATAATAAGTAAGCCCTGGAGCCTCATTGTAACATAGTTCAGAGGCATGTATCAACCACATCTCTTCTCATAGATAAGCTACCATCGCTCAAGCTGGTCTTATTTCCATTATGTTTCTAAGCATATTTCAGTATTTGATATTAATGAAATGAAGTGTTATTTATGTTACATCTCTGTATTTATGGTTATATCTATAATTTGTTGCATTCTTGTTTAAGTTTGGATCAAGAGACCTTATTGGAATTTTGTTCTTTAAATAAATAACAGTACTAATGATCTCAACACAAAAAGCATTTGAGAGACTCTTACCTTTAATAATACTCTGAGCACACTCCATCAATGTTCTTTCTTTCCTTTCTGCAACATTGTTTTGTTGTGGAGTGTATGATACTATAATTTTTGCACTATTCCATGATCCTTTTAGTAATTGATGAAGTTCCCCAATCTGTATTCTCCCCCTTTATTTGAACAAAGGATTTTTATGAACTTCCCTTTTTGCCTCTCTTCCATGTTTTTGAATTCTTTGAAATAATCAAAGACATCACTATTTTTCTTAGGAAAGTCCACCTAAGTGTACCTTGTGCAATCATCAATACACAACAAAAAGTAATAATAATCTCCTAGGGATCTAGTCTACATACGTCCACAAACATCACAATGCATACGTTCTAATACATCTCTTCTTTTCCTATCAGAATTAGAGGGGAATTCATCTCTGTGAATTTTTCGTAATGCTCAACCTTCATGAGCATCATACTCATTCTTTAACATAAGGATTCCTTGAACCATACTTTGTTTCTGCAACAACAAATCATGATAATTGAGACGACCATACCTCATGTGCCAAAGGCTTTCTGTCGACATTTTTGTATAAGCCAGTGCATGATGACTTTTATTGGTAACATCAACCTTGTACAAGAATCCATCTTTGGCTCCTGAAATAACAGGTTTGCATTGATCCAACATATCTTTCTCTACACAACCTGTGTTGAAGAATTCAACCTTTGGATTTTGATTTGTAATTGTGGACACTAAGAGATTTGTCTTGATCATGGGAAAATACATAACATTATCTATGTTCCTAACACTACCATTTGAAAATGTTACAAGAACGTATCGTATCCCTTGATTTCATGTGGATGACCATCTCCAAGATAGATGTTGGCACCATTGCATGTCTCCTTGAAGTTTGGATACCAACTTCTATTACATGTTATGTGAATTGAAGCTCCAGAGTCCACAAACCATATTAACATCATCCATTTTAGCAGAAAACACAGCATTACACACAAACAACATAAGGTTTTTGAGATCAAAATTCAGGGTTTCTCTTGCAAAATGTCATGATTATCTTCTGTGCTTATGCCTAGATTCATCATTTCTCTTCTTATAATAGTCTCTGGCAAGATGCCTACTTCTACCAGAATAAAAAAAAAAATTCTAGAATCATTTCTGACAAATGACATACCCTGATTTGGTTTTGGAAATGGCCTTTTCTAAGATCAACTTCCTCCTTCTTGTTTTCCTTTGAAGAGCTTCTTCTTCGCCATAAGTGTTAAGTTTGGATTTTGAGGATTCAATGTCTTGAGCCTCTCTTCTTCCTACATCAATATACCTATAAATTCCTTAAAATTGAACGCTTTCTCCCTTGCTACAAGACCTATAAGAAACATCTAATAGACCTCTAAAATTCCATTTAAAGTGATTTTCACATGGTCAGTAGCAGATATTGATTCTCCTATGTCTCCCATCTTATCTTTCAAATCTTTAATTCTTGAGAGAATAACACTAACAAATTCATTTTCCTCCATTCAATATATAGGAGCTTACTTTTCAGAAAGAGGACTCAGTTTGTATTTTTAGTCTCATATAGATCTTTAAGCGTAGTCCAGGTTTCACTGGAATTTTTACACTCATGAATGTGAGGGATTATATTATCTTTAATAAAAATCCTTAATAATACCTTTCCTTTTTTCTCCCGCTTCTCCCAGTCTTGAATCAATGCAATTGTAGCTACTGCATCAGGTTTTTCTTCTTCTCCCTTTGTGAGGGTCCAAGCACCAAAGCCTTCCAACATTGTTTGTAGCTTGAACTTCTAGTTGGCATAGTTGGTGCCATCCAATTTATTGGCCTCATTTAAGTATGTCTTTGCAAGTAGATTTGACATCTTGACTACAAAACGCAATCTTTAATAACACCTTGCTTCTTCCTCAATACATCACAAGCTTCACTGGCAACACACTTCTCCAAGTGGATTTAACAAAGAGGACACTTCTTCAAGTGGATTGAAATAACTTCGACCTCAATTAATGTTTAAATTATACACAATAAAAAAGGGAGCTTAATTATACACATATTCTAGACATTACATATATGTACCCTAAAAAAATATAATAATATGTATGAAAAACCTTTTCAAAATAACTCACAGTGGGCACTCCATTTTAATAATTTCAAAAAATGTCCCCTTTATATGGCTAGCGCACCTCCTGATTCAATTTGGGGGCGCTTCATAGAAGATAAATGCAATCCCTCAAGGATATCACTGTCAATGCACGTGATGAATGCATTGGTCCCTTGATTGTATAGGTCAACTCACCACACCAACATCTAGGTCATTTGCTCAAAACACCAATTCACTATAATCCATTATAATGAACGACCTTCTAAATCAATATATCATACTGCTCATTTATCCTTCCACGACTTACACAACCTAGTATGTGGCTCGCTAACCATTCTATGGATTACGCGGCCCTTACTTGGTGACTACTCATCCTCTTAACAATTCATTGCACACTCTGCAACTAAACCATGCCCACACAACAATGGCTTCTCCCATCAAAATTTCTCACCAACCTTGGGTTTTCCCCATCTACACCACACTCTATGGAAGACACCACCTTTCTCACCCACTAGTAGTTCAACTTAGTTCTCACACCATTCTCTCACACGTACATTGCCTTTCCTTGTCACAAGAGGTAGCTCAACTACGGTGTGAAAAACAAAGGCCTTTTGCAAAACCTTTTCCAACAAATAATGGATCTTACTGACTATGGAGTGAACATAGCAAAAATCGATTGAACCTAGTCCCTCTTTCGAATATTAGGCATTAGATATCATGCACAAAATTGAAAAATTCATGAATAGGAGCAGATGCACAAAATTTTCAATCCACAACATATTACACGACAATCAACTCTCTATCAAGTGTGATTAGACATGGATCCACATATAGCCACCATTCCACGAATATGTTAGAAGCATATAACCTATTTAGACTCAAACACAACATACAACCATACCTCTCACATAAGCTTAAATCTATGCTCTCATACCAAATCAAAAATGGAAGAAAAAACTTATTGAATGAAACTATGTAGGCCTCAAGTGAGGAGCCCCTAAGTTTGCCAAACAACATCTCTTCTCATCAATAATCAAACAAACAATACATAATTTATAGGAGTACATTTAGTTAGGTAGATCAAATAGATTCCTAAATAATAGGAACTAAATCCTAAATAAAAACGTAATCGAAAAAATACAACAACTTTATCCATTATTTCTAAGTAATAGAAGACACTCTTATCATATAAATGAAGGTTTCTAAATTTGAGATATAAAAATATAAGAGACTCTTATTATAAAAATGAAGGTTTTTTTATTTTTCTTTTAACATTATAAAGCCAGAGAATTCATATCTAGATGATGGATAAATTTTTCACGAGATTAACAACCCCGAACACTAGCATCCTATAGGGTTATTAAATCCCTTACCTATTCTTGAGTGGAAATGGAAAATTATTTCCTTGGATTTTATGACACGATTACCTAGAACTAGAAGACAACGCGATTTTATCATGGTTGTAGTTGATAAATTAAGGTAGCACATTTTACACTAGTGTACTCAACATTCAAAGTTGTTGACATAGCTGAATATTTATGGAGTAGATGTTCAAATGTCACAAGGTACCAAAAGAAATCATTTCTAATAGAGATGCAAAATTCACATAAAAATTTTGGAAGTTGTTTTCACTGGATTAGGTACACAATTTAATTTTAACATTTCTTACCATCCCCAAATTTCTGGAAAAAATAAAATAACTAACAAAAATTTTGAAGACATGCTTCACATATATGCAATGGATCAACCCACTAAATGGGAGGATTACTTACATCTAGTTGAATTTTCATATAATAATAGTTATCAGACATCTCTTAAGATGAGTCCTTTTGAATTCTTTTATAAATGGAAATGCCATACTCCATTATGTTGTAGTCAAATAGAGGACAAACTTGTTTTAGGACTTGATCTCTTAAGAAATATGGAGTAGGTGGTTAAAAGAATAATGCATAATTTAAAAACAACCGAGGATAGGAAAGAAAAAGTTATGTGGATCATAAAATGACTCTCAAGGAATACAATGATGGAGAAGATGCTTATATCAAATTCAAACCAAAGATAAGCACATTGAGGATAGGAACCTATGCTAAGTTAGCACCGAGGTTCTTTGGGCCATTTGAAATACTAGTCAGAGTAGGACTAATGGCCTATTGGCTAGCAGCACTAGCCCATAAAAATGCATGTAATGTATTTCATGTACAAATTTTAAGGAAATATATTCATGATCCAACTCATATCATTGATTGGAATGCGGTACAGGTCGAACCAAAAGGTGAGTTCCAAGTCTAGGCTTTACAAATTTTAGATAGGAGAGAAACTTTACTTTGAAATAAATACATCATCCAGGTACATGTGTAGTGGAAGCACTTTAGCCCTTAAGAGGCCACCTAGGAGATGGAAGAGAAAATGCAAGAAGAATTTTCTTCACTTTTTAGGAACTGGTGAATGTAGAGGAAACACAAAAGACAATGTTCAAGATAATGGGAGGGGAAATGTAATACCCCTATTACAATTACTTTTACTAGACTTTATGATTTTATGTTACATGTAAATATTTAAATTAGAAACAGTCATCGTGGGTCCAGGACTAAATTTAAATATTATGAATGACAAATATAAATGTTAATGTGTTATTTTAAAAGATTAATTAATTTATTTGGAAATGTAATAGGAACCAACACATGAGTAGTAATGTAGCTCTATTGTTAAGAAATTGGTTAAGATGGTTTGATTCCCAAGTAGTGGACAAGTTTAGGTGATAGTTTTAACAATTTTAGTGTCCATAACTCCCCAAGGTTCTAGGAATAATGATCACCCCCAAGAGACATTGTAACTGGAGAAATATTTTATGGTGGGTGGGGGAAACAGAAGCAACAAATTGCGGGAGATAAAGGCAATGTTGAGGGGAATAAAGAAATGAATTTTCATGAAAAATCCTAGGTCCAAGAAACAAAAGGTTAGACATTGAAATATTGGGATGTTGCTAAAGTATGAGGATGAAGAAAGGAGGAAGAATAGCATCAAATAATGATAATTTTCTACTAGAATAGAAGCCTAATTCTTTCAGGGATTGCCTTAGCTAAAATTCGTTGGTTGGGAGGAATGTGATTGTTCCTATTATATTTTTAAGTGTTCAAAGAAGTAATTGTATTTTTTTTATTTCTTTAATACTATTTTGATTATGTGCTAGCTAGTGATTAAAAATATGTGGTTGTTTTCACAAAGAATTAAGAAATAAAAATGTGTTTAGAAAAAAGTGAAATGAAAAAAAGTAGCTAAGCATGCAGTATTAGAAAAATAAAGTAATCCTAATACATTCATGAATTTTTGACATATATTGAAGCTTTGTGTAAGTATTATGAACATTGGAAAAATAAATAACTTTGTAAATTGATTTTATTACAAGTCATCAAATAAGTTAAATAGAAAAGATTTAAGTATGTTTAACATGATATAAAGGGATAAATTGCGTATTGATGTCCAACCATATGCAGTACCTACTTGTTATGTAAAATATTTTAAGGAGTAGTTGCAAAACTTATAGGTATATGTATTCTTCAGCTACCCCTTTCTACAGACATTTTACTCAAAATAAGTTTTGATGTTTTCTTTTGTTGAATGTTTTAATGGAGATAATATTATTGGAAATTGGGATATTTCAATATTAATGAGGTGTCTATATTTAAAAAAAAAAAATTATATTCTAAATCAATTTAAAAAGAAATAATCATATACACTCTGACTAAAGGCTATAAAAAAATAGTCATAAAGTTAAAAGAGTTAGAAAGACAAAATATAAATATACACACAAGCACATTCATAAGTTTACTTAAATAATGCATATATTCATAAATTGAGGGTTCAAGAATCCTAGTTATAAAAGCTACAATGTACCCTCAAGTATTAACATCTCCAAAACAAGTTGCAGCAAGATACTCTATAATTTAAATGAACAAATTGTGCAAAACACAAATTATAAAGATAATAAAAATTGAATCTCTGAAGTTATAACATACTCAAGAATGAGCATGTGAAAATACAATATGATCACTTATACAGAAGAAGTCATGGCCTTCATTTTCTGCAAAATGACTAACAATTTTCCTCCCTTCAGTGGTGCAAACATAATTTAATTTTAAATAGTCTACAAATAACTTCCTCTATCAAATGCATCTATAATCTTCATCATTTTTCCATAACATAAACTCTTGTATCATTGTGAATATTGTATATAACTATAAATATTATTCCTTCATGTGGTTCTTCATATTAAGATAGGTGTTCCACGTTGATTCTATATCAAGGGAATACATAGTCGAAATTGTATCATCCATGTAGGTGGCCTCGACTCAAAGTACCAATAGTTTTCCTACAAAGTTTGGCTTGGTGGAGATTGATAACTTAATAAAATAGCATAATACATTTTCGAAAATTGTTAAATATAACTTAGGATCTCTTCACTTCCGTGCTGCAAGAGAAATCCTATCTCCTTATTTCATATCATTTAGTTTCCTTTCAAGTGCAGGAAGTGCAATGGCAACACCCTCGCCAAGGTGTAGGGTAATGTGTTCCAATTGTGAGAGGTAGCTATGAGCCATTCCAAACCCTAATTGAATCTTCATGAAATGTTTAGACATATAATAAATTTAATAATGTTTCACAATATGTAAACATATGGGTTTTACTAGAGTTTACAATAGGGATATTACATAGCATATCATTTCATTTTGTTATAATTCTAGTTGGGAAGTGTTGTGCAAGAATTGGATTCTTAATTAGAGTATATTAACATAGCTTGCAAAAATACTTATGAATGTTGTATGGTGTGTATCTAACAATCTTTTTTTAACCATTTTATCACAGGTATCTACATTTTCTTATTCAAATATGCAGAGAAAAATATATTTATGCAAATAATTAATGTTAAAAATAGAAAAGCCATAACCCTACTATTTATGTACAATAAGATATAATAGAAAGTTCATTAGAGAGCATCAAGTTATGGTCATGGGAAAAATATTGAAACGTGAGAAGCTAAAAGAGTTGGAAGAATTCAATATTAATATGGAAGGGAAATTTTAGTATTGGAGATAGATAGTGGATAAGATGGAAAAGGAACTTATCAAACACCAAGACCCCTCATCACCATGGTGTTACAATAACATAGGAATATATTATAGCTCATGAGATTTGAGAATAAATTCCTCACCTAGATAACTTGCAAGAGGAGAGACTAAAAGAAGTGATTTCTTTCCAAGAAAGGGAATATTACCCAAATAAGATACAGGAATGTTTTCAAGATAATTATAAATCACCTTTTATTTCGAGTGGAAGCTAATACATTGATGTAGTCAATCGTGGTAAATTCACATTTGAGTATCCATCCTCAAGGTATATTTGGTTTGCTTGAAAATCACACTAGAATAATTGCTTCCAATGTCAAGAAATAAATTAGTAATAATGACCAAGGGCTAGGAAAAGAAGGAAATGACATTTTGATGTCTAATGTTGCTCAATAGAGTCCCAATTGTGAAGGCCTATGATTTGGTAGAAAAAATTACATTATAAGTTCAATTGAAACCACATTTGTCTCAGAAGGAGGAAGCAACAAAGAATTCATTGTTATGTATCAAGCCACTTAAATATTATTGTAGAATATTGGAAGAGAAAATTAAGGGGACTATACCATAAACATACAATCCAACTCTTTGGGTTATTTGAAATCAAATTAGAATGAATCATAACAAAAAAAGGCATGTCATAATATGTTTGGTTCATTGTAGTAAAATAACAAGGGAAATATTGATAGAAATTGTTCACTCTCTAGATGGCCAAGAAACCTATGCATGAATTTTTCCTAGTAATATAGATTAGCTTGACATTAGCAGCCTAAAATTGGAGGCTTCATATATAGCTTCATCCAAATAACAATAAAATGAAGAAGAAATGTTTGAGAGTCAAGATCAATATGAAAGAGAAGTTTCTTACATTTCTAGCCAAAAAATAAAACAAACAAAAGTGGTATGGCATGCTATTTTTGGTTCATTCTACTAGAAGAATAAGGGCCATAATGATAAGAATGATTGACACTCTAGATGGCCAAAAATCCCATGTAATTTATCTGCCTAGTATTATAGATTAAGTAAACATTTGGAGCCAAATATTAGAGGCTTCATCTAGAGCTCCATCCAAAGAACAAGAAAATGAAGAAGAAATCTTAGAGAGTCAAGGTCAATAGGAAAGAGAGGTTATTTGAATTTGTAGCCCAATGAGAAATGATTTTACAATGGTTTAGTTTAAAAATATATTTATCTCTAACCATGGGATAAATAATATGATATGCCTAAGGAAACCTTTATTCCACCACCCTCTTTTCTTCTAGAGAAAAGGTTACACCAATTCACCAAGATTTATTAGAGGGTATTGGAAGGTGGACAAGAAGAAAATTTAGTGAGTTGAATATTTTTGGGACCAAAAGGATACAAATAGGGGGATGTGATCTAAATTAAATCCTCGTAAAAATATGTTTGTAAACATTGTAATACGATTTTAATTAATTTTGTGGAAACATTAAGGAAATTACCATGGTTTACTTTGAAGTTAAAAAAACCCATTATATTGGACATACCTACAAGAAAAACCAATGAAAATGAAGGATACAATAAATAATCAAATTCAATGGAAAAGAAGAGAAGAAAGATTCAGAAGAAATAAAGAACACTATTTATATAGAGGATAAATCTAAGGGATATGAGTTAAATATAATTTGATAAGGGAGACATTTCTCCTAACCAAATACTTATATATAAACTACTTTTCATGTGAGCAACAACATATACAATTTTCTTTTTATAATTTATGATTTATCCTTATTAATTCATTTCAATGAAAATATCCTAGAACGTAATTTTCTTTTTAGTTTAATAGAACCCAAGAATATATTGAAGCAAATGTTGATCTAATTAATTTTATTGTATGATAATTATTTTTTTCTATTTAGTATCCACTTGCATTAATAAATTTACATTAGTAGATATACAGTATTTAATTTTCCCATATGAATACAATTCTATATCCACTATGGCGCTTATAAGTTAAAAAAATCTACTTATGCATTTGTATTTTACATGATCATTATTAACTTGCTTGATAGTGTAAAACATTCACATCTAAAAATGATCCTCTGTCTCGTTTGAGTAATTAGAAGTAGTAATATATGTGTGTTTACTAAACCATTCAGCCTCTTGGAATTTGGAATTTTCTTACAAGTAAAGAGAGATACCAATACACTAAGTTATCTCAATTCTTTCAACTATGCCTGATCATTAGAAATTGTATCATATCCCAATTCATAATAGTTAGTGTAGTTGAAATGATAAGATTATTTCTTTTAATTGAGTTTTTATGCACCCACAACATCGTTTCCCAATGCTTAGGGTTGCTAAAGTTCTCGGCACCATAATTGGTAGCCAATATGATTGTAACATCCCTTGGTAAACCTCGCATAAAAATACATATGATTAGAAAATTTTCACAGAATTTAATATCATGTAATATTATCAATCACTTATTCTATATTTTTTATCTAATGTCATCATTACATAAAATAACTTTATAAATGGAATAGTAAATTACATATCATAACAACCATTATTGTAGCATATTAACATAAAGCTCCCTATTGTAACCTCACATCATTATCATTATTCATTTAATTAAGCTATTCTATCACATGTTTGATGATGTGATTTTCAACATTATTCAAGTCAGAAACATCATTAGAGTAACTCATAAACAACACATCAATGGACACTGATATACCCTGGAAACTGCGAAGGGAAAATCCAACAAACATATATTTGATTAGCTGTCTCGTGAGGGTGTTCACCCCTCACTCAATGGATCTAAGGGATTCCATCCCTTGACCATTGTTATAAATCTTACAAAGAAATACTGTCTTAAATTCAAACAAAACTACCTGGATCTATTACATTAATCATGATATCAGTTACCCCAGAGTTCCTCAAATGTTGTTCTTTATGGCCTAGTTGTTCCCTGTAGTAAATTATCATGCATTGAAAATAATTCAAACTGCATGGATGATTAGTTCATTTCCTAACATAATGTTAAACATAATCTACCCTTCACATAATTCAAAACCCTTTCCTGCAATTACTACTGTCAGCAAAATATGGCATTGTGACTACAAAATATTTATCAAATCGAAATAATAAAGGTTTGCTAGTTATTCTTAAAACATCCTCTCATGTGCGTAAATAAAATGCATTCTAAGTATCAAGACATGCCTCTATTATGACAAAACACATGCATAAATTAAAAGCACAAAACTACAAAAAACATGTTTATTTATCCATGCATGCGTATGGCTATGAACCATGTATAACCATTCAAATTCCCACATACAAAAGGTAAATTGCATAAATATGATCAAGGAATGCTCATTTATCCTCACTACACATGCATTATAAGAAAAGGAAAATAATTACATTCTACTTCTGCCCACAAGAACACATTAATATTGAAAAGAACATCCATGGTTATCACCATCTCTTCACACAAACAGAGGGAAATATTTCCAAAAGAAACACCCCAACAACTAATATTTTCTTTGCCCCAAAACACATTCTTTTCTAAAATATAAACAACTACAACTACCTATATTATTTTAACAAAAAACAATCACAATAGCTATTATATTTGTGCATTCAAACACATATTATTCTTCCAAAAGAAACTATCCAACGAATATTATCTTTGCATGTAAATAAATATTTTTTTTCCCAAATGAAAAATAACTCGATAGATATTATTCTTCTACATATGAACACATATATCTCAAATATGACAGCTATTACTTTTGTGCATACAAATAAACATTTATTGTACAAGAAATATACGACACTAGTTATTATTTTTTTTGCATGCAAACACACATTTGTTTTCCAAGAAATCTATCACAGTAACAATTCTTTTTATGCATATAGATAAATATTTCTTTTCCATAAAAGATAACACATTAACCAGGATTTATGCCTGCAAATAGATCTTCTTTTCCAAAAGAAACCTAACTCAATAGTTATTATTTCTGCATGAAGAGACATATTCTTTACCAAAATAAAGCTAACTCAATAGCTATTATTTATGCATGCAGAAACCTATTCTTTACCAAAAGAAAGCTAAATCACTAGCTATTATTTATGCATGAAAATACATATTCTTTTCCAAAATAAAGCTAACACACTAGCTATTATTTATGAATTGAGATACATATTCTTTTCCAAAATAAAGCTAACTCAGTAGTTATTATTTATGCATGCAAATGCATATTCATTTCCAAAAGAAAGTTAATTGACTGGTTATTATGCATGCAAATACATAACACTTTTGTTTCATGAAATCCAAAATGGCATTCCTATCATTTCACACATAAGATACATATAAAATACTTTCAAGAAAGGATTAGTTACTTATCTTTATAGGTATTATAGATGATGAACCCCCATCCAGTATTGATTCTCCTTTCAAGAAATGTTATAAAAGGGAAGTGAAAGTGGTCACATGTAAGTTTCTAACGTGGTTCCCAAAATTCATACTTTATTTGAAATGCATTTCACACTCATAGCCAAGGATGGTTCCCAACACCATTGACATGTGCCTCCATTCATTGTTAGTTGGTTTGGTTTACTACCACCGCAAGATTGTATATGCTAGTTACCCCAATTCCTTCCTGCCTTTTGTCATGGATGTCTTGTGCTAAGAAAACCCTTGGGCCTACCTCAATGATGTCTGTACACAATGAAAATAGTTAAATGGATGCCTCACACTGATATCAAATCATCACTTCTCATTGTATATTGTTGTAGAAATGTAGCCACCAAAATTACTTCAGTCCCAAGATTCGGTTCCCTTTATTAAATGAATATATATGAGATTAATTTTGGATGTAATTTAGTTTCACTAGCGTTACAATCAGTTTCATAACTAATTCTTAGCTTGTAACTAATTGAACTAAATTTAAAATAAATATTATTATTTTTTATCAATGAAAAAGGGATCTATGGGTACTACATACTCCCCCCCTTACAAATAAAATCATCCTCAGTTTCCATCATTAACTTTTAATTAAGACATCTATATTAGAACAACCAAAAGAGGATCCTTCCCCTTCAAAATGAATGATTTTATTTCTAGGAAATACCAATAAGTAAAACAATAATGATTTTATCTATAATCATAAAAATTTACAGCTACAAAAATATTTAATTTTTACTTTCGATCACTTATTCATTATTCAATTTCATAAAAAGAGGAACAAAGTCTCTATACCAACTTATTGTTACGTGCTATGTACACTTGGAAAACATGGTCACTTAATGTAGTAATTTTAATTACATGTGGTTTATCAATTCTAGAAAACACTTTAAGAGTGGTTTTACAACCCAATAGCAAGAACCTAGTGTGGTTTCAAAGCCTCCATGGAAAGCACCTTATAGTGTATAACCAACATATCCAAATAGTATCTCTAAATCACAACATTTTCCATTATCAATTATTTATGCAATGTTAGGTGATATTTTAATCAAAGTACTTCTACAAGTATGGAGAGAGAACCTAGATCTCTAATCATCAAAATGATCAATAAATGCACAAAGTTCATACTATCATATCCCTCACTAAATACATCCACAAGATTGGCAATACAATAGAGGAAGTACAATTCTAGTAATTGCTTTCCAAGCACTAGGCACCTTTTGCTTTAAGATGTATAGAAACATATTACACAATCATCTAGAAAATTCATTTTCACACATCACTTACTTGATTAGTTAACTTAGTTTGCTAAGAAAAGCATACTGGGAAAAAGAGTGCTCCCCCCAACCAATAAGAACTAGTTTTGACTAAAGACATTGAGAAAATTTCACATAAAAAATAGTTTTATTATAGAGGCTACACCAGGTCCAACCTATGATTTCACTAACCACTCTTTGTCTAAATAATGTTTTTCGCTGACCACTTTTTTTATATCAAAATATTCATCTTCGAATCATCCAACCTATTCCTCCAACAATGTCCTATCCTAAGGAATTTAGAGCTCAACAACTCACTCTTTTGGGCCTCCTCCAAAGTCGACAAGGTAGCCTCAAGATTCTCCCCTCTCACCATCTCAGCCAATCATTTTCCCTTACTAATATCATCTATCTCTAAGGAGATCGAATTTGGGTAGGAAATTGCCTCTTCTTATAGCCCTCCTTGGGCCTTCCACAGTTGTCCCATAATCGTCTAGGGTGTGAAATACTCTTTAACACCTTTTCACATTGTATTTTACATAACTGACCAATGCATATTAAAATTAAAGCATAAGGAACATTTATATACATCATGTAATCATACTTGACCATCAACATGGGCCCCATAGTCTGTAACATCATATTTGAGAGGAAATCATAATTGATATCTCATTTCATATAGGTGGTGTTTATTTAAAATTTATACATAATAATCAACATGCAATTTAGAAAAGCATTACTAATCTTGCATATGATAATGGTAAACATTATACTTCCACATTTACAATTTTTAATCACATTGGAATGTTTTACCTTTCATTGTTCTTGTATTCCATGTTACTAGAATCTTAGTGACATCAAAATGCTACCATTAAGTTATCCTTGCTTAATCACACTAGTGAAATTAGACACAACTTTGGTTCAGAAAACCATACCTTTTACAAAATACTATTATTTACAAA
>APFE030246079.1:0-16930 GCA_000404065.3 Pinus taeda
AAAAACTAGGGTTCTTGTCTCCAAGCTGGCAAATTGGATCAATAGCCCATGATTTCCGTGAAAAACAGCCATCGTAAGCTCAGTTCAACACCATTGTTAAAGTTCTGGTCATTGAAAAGCCCAATTTCCATATGCGATTTATGTTGCTGGACTATTTTTACAGATATCGTGGGGGTTCAAGAGACTGTGAGGGTTTAGGGCAAAGCCAATAGATTTCGAGTCTATCTCCTTAACCACTCGGACATGTTGATAGATTTTTAGTCATGCCCGATAAACCACTTCGGCACGTCCACCTGCGCGATTGGGGTCTCTCAACGTATTTTGTTGTCCTGTTGTCTGATTGTAGGAACCGCAGGTTTGCCCTCCGCAGATGAGGCCCTTTCTGATCCATGAGATGCCATACCGTTACCCATTAGAGAATGGCCTCGCCCTCCACCTTGTCCACTGTGAAGGGAGGGTTTGATGTCGAGGATTTGCGTTGTCAGTAATTAATTGGTCCTCCAATGTTCAACTATACAAACTAATGAATGCACGGCCCTGCAGGCGGACTGAATGTTGTCTATTTGCAAAATTTCAGTTCTCTACTGCCCTGGGTCTCAGGAATTCGGTTCACACTCACAGGCACGACTCAGGCAAGTGGATTCTCGGATGACGACGAGAATGTCATTATACGATAAATTGCAGAGTTTGGCATTATGGAAACCTGCCGACATACAGAGATTTTCCCTTTTCCTATGCAAGAAAAATTTAGAAATATGACAGTTGTTGATGAAAAAACAACACTTCATGCTGAGTCATTTCAATCTTCAAAAATTTGGCTTCTCCGTAGCCGGACAATTAACAATAGAGATGGAATGCAAGTATGCTTTTTAGTTTTGTCCTTACAATGCTAGTTATGAACGTTGGTCCTGTCCGCTCGGTCGTCTACTATCCAGCTCTTGTCGCCCTCTCCGAATCTTGCCATTGCTATTTTGCGAATCGGATATTGCGTGAAAATATAGTAAAATGCTTATAAATAGTGCACCGTGGGGATTTGAAACTGCACCACCTCCGCCCAAACTTAGATCACTGCCAACAGCCCAAGCTTTTAACAGATAATATACGACGCTTATTTTACTCAGATCCAATGCAGAAATTAGATGGGTCGTTAGAAAGTTGTTTAGCTGTAAGTCAATGAGTTAAAATACGGCAGTTCGTTAGTGTTGAGATTGGAGTCCTTCAGTAGGACTCTATACTCTGATTGTATATAAATATATGTATCTATGAATAGAGAACATGTATGAGTTTCATGTACACATCTTGTATTTACTGCAATCTCTGTGCATTTCTTTTTTTTTTATCGTGGTACAAAGCAGGAAAATGAGTGCTTTTGAGAATTGATCCTTGTAGCCGTACGACACATAGGGTAGATGAGAGAGAGTAGTGTAGATTTGTAGAATGTGAAAGTTGAAATTTTCTGTTAGTTTCTAGCGTGCATAGAGTTTATTGTTGAGTGTGTTAGTCCTGTGTAGATAGCTGCTTTTGTTGTGCTGATAAATATGTTACCAAAAGAAATGCAGTCATGTGAAGGTTGCCTGAAGTCAATAGTGTTTATGAGGATTCACTTGCAAGAAACTTCTAGAAGTAGTGCACTCCTCTCCAAAGTAGTAACAGCATGTGCATGTTTAGATCTAAAGTGAACTGTTGACTGCTCAATTGAACTGAACTCCAACTAAAGACCATTGTTATTGGAACTGGATTGAAACCAGCAAATTGGTTGGTGGAGCAGTGTTGGGAGTTTCCTGGGCAGAGCCAGTCCCTCAAAACAGAAACGACCACTTTTGTTCTAAACCAAATAGAAACTGGTTTAGAACCGGCAAAACCAGCCATGTTTAACAGTTTGTACCAGTGCAAACCCTCCACCCAAAATAACCTAAAAATTTTAATGAGTATGCATTGATTTGATTGTAGACTATAGTAATGATTTTTTTTTTTGGACTCTGCAAGCCACTTAGAGCCTCAATGTAGTTATATTTTGGTTTAGCAATATATTGCAATCAGTGCCATTTTGTCATACTCACCCTTACAATGCTATATAGAATATACATGATAAAAACTTTCGTATTTATATCTAATGGTTTGGATTTGAATGGATGTACCTGAATATACATATTTTTAATCAAAACTTGAAGGCTTTATATATTTCTGGGTGACTGGTTTTGTGTCTTGTATTTTCCTAGTTCTAGTTTTGGGGTCAGCATGATTAGTCACGTCCAGTTCTAGTAACATTATTGAACACAAGTCAACTAAACTAAAGATAAATTGTTTTACTTTGGTATCAAAACACTGAACTCCTCTTCAAGTAGTACATGTAGCTCCAGCTAACAGGTGGCATCCAAATCTCAGGGGAATGAGATCTCCTCAATTGCAAAAACTACTCATATGGCCAACATAACCAGGAACTGATAATCAGAATGCACAAGTAACTAGGTTGAAACATCAACATGTAAATATGACATATTGTATCCTAGATTAAGTGTTGCTTCTAAGAGTGACAGAAACCTTATTTTGACTGGAGCATCAAGGTTGTCAAGATGACTTTAGACTTGACACCAATGTTGCTCACCACAATGGATACCTAACAATATCGTCAAATCTAGAAAAAGCCAAGCCTCAATTTCAACATAATGTCCACAGTGTTTGATTGCTGACAAACTTTACCCACAGGTTGTACTCACTGCTAGGTATCCAAAAATAAAAAAATAAAAGTTGATTATCTCTAAATGCAAAAACATTTTATTTTAAACCTAGGCTTGATCAGTGTTAAACAAGGCACTAGGCCTTGGAATTTCACAAAAAATTCATTTCCATATTCATCTCCCAAAAGGATATCCAGATCTACTGCAAGATTTCAAAAAAAATATATATATATATATATAATATATATATATATAATGAATAATAATATAAACTAGGTTGCGGTGTGACGGGTATGTTGCCGATATTCATTATAACAAGGCGTTTAACATCTTCATTTGTGAATGTTATTTAGTAATAAATTTTCGATGATCTACCTTAGGAGCTAATGACCATACACTATTGCATTCTTCATATTAGGATAGAATACTCTGCATTAGGACAAGGAGGTCGCAAGACCACCCTCCTTGACCTCGGTACCAGTAAGATCCGCCTAGCGGATAAAAATAGCAAAACTATACTCGTTTATGAATGTGATGTTGCAAAAGAAACCATATGTTAAAATTCAGCTGTCTACCTCAAATTTTTATAAAATTTTGCGATATGTTCAGGAACCATTACAATGGTAAGGACTTATGAGCGACGACGACGTGATCAGGCAGCATCACCACCATTAAGGCCACCACCGTCGCCATCATCGTCCCCATCGCCACCACCATCACCATCGTCACCACCAAGACCATTATCAACATCAATCGCTCCAACGCCAGAGTTGACTGTGATAATGAACTCCTTGGAAGCCTTATTGGAGACATTAAAAGAATCCACTAAGGCTAAAACCAAAGAGGAATTTCAACATTTGGCTACCAGTTCAGCAGAACCAAAGAATTTTGAGCCCAGAAGATCGAAAGAAGACATTTCTAGGGAGCTTCAGAAAATCAGACTCCTAGAATTCTCAGGAGGTCGAGCAGGTGAACGCGCTGAAGCATGGTTGGAAGGAATGAACAGATGCTTTAGGTTAAGAGAATATTCTTCTTCAACAAAAACAAAAATTGCCGTGTTTCAACTAAAGGAAAGTGCCTTGATTTGGTGGGGAAATCTGGAAAAGCAGCTACACCTTACATCGGATAATGTTCCTTGAGAACTATTTGAGGAAAGGTTCCGCCCAAAGTATTTACCTCTATACTTTCAACAACAGCAAGCCAGAGCCTTTCATACATTAATTCAAGGAAATAAAACAGTGGAAGAGTACGAGATAAAGTTTATGGAGCTTGTAAAATACATTCACTACTTAGACTCTGATGAACGTCAAGTTGAACGCTTCATATTTGGGTTAAACCCTCGCATTAGAGCATTGGTAAGCATGTGGAAACCGTCATCAATAGCTGAGGCGGATGAATGTGGTCGTTATGTTGAAGAGCACCTAGGAATCAAAAAAGATATGGGGCCAACAGGGCCTTTGCAATCAGGATTCCCAGGAAAGGCTCCCCGGAACTTCTTCAGAGGAGGTAGCCCGAGGCCACCTTACGGTAACAGGTTTACCCCAAGAAATATAGGGACGAGAGCTCCCATGGCAGTAAACACTATAGTCGCGGGATCATCAAACACCAGTCCATGGGCATCTCGAGGGACCGCTAGTGGAGGAAGAAATTCGAGGGGAATCAACACGAGAGGACGAAGCTCGTTCTCTAGGAATTCACGCCCTGACTCAAGAGGATCAGCGCAACTTAATTGTTGGGGATGTGGGGGACCGCACTTTCAACGTGACTGCCTAGAAGCTTCGTTGAATATATTGCATAGGACTGGAAAGGAACCGATATCAAACAATCGAGGTAATCATAGAATTCATGCAGTGCTCGACCACGACCAAGCAGCACATCAATCCACTGTAGTGGAATCTTCAAGTACTATCAATGGTATAAAACTCAAAATCTTATTTGATACTGGTGCCACAGATAGTTTCATTTCAACATATGCATTAAACAAATGTGGGTTGGCAGCTCGTAGACAAAATGATTTCCATCAAGTGGAAATGGCCTCAAGAGAACTCCAAACCATGGGCTTGAGTGTGGATCAATGCAAAATTGACCTAGGGGTCTATTGAACTATTCGACTAAACTGAAAGTTTATGTCACAGCATTAGGAACATATGATCTTATCATAGGTATGGATTGGCTAGAAGCTCACCAAGCTTGGGTAGACTGTTATGGGAAAAGGATTCTAGGCATAAATGATGAAGGCGAAGTAATCCAAATTCAAGGAATCAAGAGGGAAGTCTCTTTACGCTACATTTCAGCAATGCAAATGAAGCATTGTTTAAGGAAAGGTTGTTAGGCTTATGTAATTCAAGAAGTAAGCCAAGAAAAAGGGCCATCCCTAGGACAATATCCAGTGTTAGCCGAATTCCCGGATGTATTCCCAAAAGAACTACCTGGATTACCCCCGGTAAGAGAATTGGATCTCACTATTGAATTGAAACCAGGTACCCAACCGATCTCTAAAACACCTTATAGAATGACAGCTCCAGAACTTCAGGAAGTGCAAATTCAATTGAAGGAACTACTGGAGATAGGGCATATTCGGCCCAGCACATCACCTTGGGGCGCTCCTGTAATTTTTGTGAAGAAGAAAGATGGATCTTTAAGATTATGCATAGATTATCGAGACTTGAATCGAGCTACAGTAAAAAATCAATACCCTATGCCTCGAATCGACGATCTTTTCGATCAAATGAAAGGAGCTGCTATCTTTTCCAAAATTGATCTTCAATCAGGCTATCATCAGCTAAGGATTTCTGAAAATGATATTTCCAAGACTACATTCTGGACACGTTTTGGACATTATGAAGTTACTGTGGTACCATTTGGGTTAACAAATGCGCCAGCCGTATTCATGAATCTTATGAACAGTGTTCTCCGTAAATATCTTGATCAATTTGTGCAAGTCTTTTTAGATGATATTCTCATCTATTCCAAGAATAAAAAAGAGCATGAAGATCATTTGCGGATAGTATTGTCCTGTCTTAGAGAACGCCAGTCGTATGGAAAATTATCCAAGTGTTCATTCTTTCAGGAAAGGATTCATTATTTGGGACACATCATATCAGGTGAAGGGATTTCAGTAGATCCTGAGAAGGTAAAAGCAATCATGGATTGGCCAATACTGAAAAATGCTCATGAGATACGAAGCTTTATGGGTTTAGCCGGTTATTACCGAAGATTTGTGGAGGGGTTCTCCAAAATCGCAAAGCCAATTACAACCCTTCAGCGGAAAGGTGTTAAGTATTAATGGACCAAAAATGTAGAAAAGCATTCTCTGAACTCAAAAAACTACTCACCAGTGCACCGATACTAAGAGTCCCTGACATGGACAAAGATTTTACAGTATGTACTGATGCATCCAATCAGGGACTGGGTGCAGTGTTGATGCAGGATAGAGGAGTAATAGCATATGCTTCCAGAAAGTTAAAACCTCATGAAGAACTCTATGCTACTCACGATTTAGAATTAGCCGTTGTAGTGCTAGCTTTAAAGATTTGGAGACACTATCTAGTGGGACGAAGTTTTACACTTAAAAGAGACCATCAAAGTCTACAATATTTGTTTATTTGTTCACCCAAAGAGACTTCAATGCCAGACAAAGGCAATGGAGTGAATTTCTAAGTGAATATGACTTCGGGATATCATACATTAAGGGAAAAGAAAATGTAGTAGCAGATGCTTTAAGCAGAAGACCTCGGATATTTTCTCTCATACCCATTAAAGTAGACTTAAGACAACGAGTACTGGATCATCTTATAAAAGATAACTGGTATTTAAAAGTGAGAGCATGTCTTGAGGGAAAAAGGGCAAAAGAATCGAAGTTCGAGGGATATGAACTAGAAAACGACGGAATCTTACGATTCCATGGAAGGATGTATATTCCTGATGATAAAGATCTTCGAGATACCATTCTTGGGGAAGCCCACAGAGCAGTATATTGTGCTCATCCTGGAGTAGGGAAAATGTATGCAGACACCAAGAAACTCTTCTTTTGGTCAGGTATGAAGCGCGATATCACTCAATTTGTTGCAAAATGTCTGGAATGTCAGCAAGTAAAGGCAGATCATTGTCACCCAGCAGGCCTCTTACAACCCCACGACATTCTTATGTCTAAATGGGAGACCATTTCTATGGATTTTATCACTGAACTACCTCTTACTTCTCAAAGACACAATGCCATTTTGGTAGTGGTGGATAAATTAACAAAAAGCGCCCATTTCATTCCCGTAAGAGATACTTACGATGTTGCTAACGTAACTCGAGTATTCATAAATGAAATTATCAGATTTCATGGAATACCTAAAAAGATTATATCCGATAGAGATTCACGATTCACTTCTAGATTTTAAACTTGCATGCAAACAGCCTTAGGTACTTAGCTAAATTTAAGCACTGCTTACCATCCTGAGACTGATGGGCAAACTGAAAGAGTAAATCAAGTACTTGAAGACATGTTGCAAATGTATGTGATGGATCAGCAATCACACTGGGAAAAGTATTTACTCTTAGTTGAATTCGCATACAACAACAGTTACCACAGCTCGATTGGGATGCCTCCATTTGAAGCTTTATGCGGCCGACCTTGAAGAACACCGTTAAGTTGGGACATGTTAGAAGATCGAGTGATAATAGGACCAGAATTAATCCATGAAATGGAAGCGCGGGTAAGACAAATTAGACAACGATTAAAGGAAGATCAGGATAGACAGAAGAGTTATGCTGATGCTCATAGAACTGATAGGAGGTATGAAGTAGGGGATCAGGTTTTCATCCGCATCAAGCCAAATAAAAGTACTATTCGATTTGGAAAAGGGACAAAGTTATCACCACGATTTATTGGGCCATTTAAAGTCGTGGAAAGAGTGGGACCTGTTGCCTATCGTCTTGCCCTGCCACCTCACCTGCATAGAATTCATAATGTATTTCATGTTTCTGTATTAGGACATTATATAGCTGATCTATCTCATAACCTTCAATGGAAGGAATTGCAGGTATCGGACGAGGGAGTCATAACGGTCGAATCGTTACATATACTGGAACGTAGAGTTCGGCAGCTAAGGAACCGGCTGGTGGACCAAGTTAAGGTCCAATGGGACAAGTATAGTCCTGGATCAGCAACTTGGGAAAATACAGAGGACATATGTCAGAGATACCCTAATCTATGTCCATTTTGAAGAACTTTAAACTATGTTTAGTATATATTTACTTCACTACAATCAGAGACTCAAAAACATTTTGAATGATTATAGATAAACGTGAAATTTTGTGGCATAATATATGTTTAATTCCTGCTGGTACATGGATACCAAAACAATATATGTGGTTCATTTTACTAAATTATAGTTGTCAAAGTAAAGTTAAGACAGTTGAATGATTTTACTTCTGAAAGAAATTAAGATATTATAGATCTGATTTATTTATACCTGTCAATATGATCGATGGGATAGAAATCAGGAAGTGAATACATTCTAGATGAAAGTCAAAAGACATGCATGGAATATGGCAAAATATGTTGTACTGTAGTATAATAGATGAATTCATAAGTGAATAATACGTGAGTTATTTTGAATATGTTGATGCACATTTTACGAATGCATAGATAAGTGTATTATTGCAGGTAATAGACAGTTACTGGGATGACCACGTGATGACAGAACCTCAAAACAATTAAAGCTCAAAGTGATTCTATGATAGGGTATTAGCCCTAATTCTACTAGGAGGGGTGGAGGTGTTGCCCACTGTTTATCCTCCGAATCCTGGAATCATGGGAGGACTGTGTGAATCACGCTCCCCTAGACGTGTGATGATGATTATCGGATGCCTACTGGGAATCAGGTCGGTATAACCGACGCTGTCACCTTAGAGTTTATGAATGGTTAGGTCAGTAAAACTAACGCCATGGCATACTCCAGTAGAGGACGGATAGGATGGGAGTAGAAGAGATTAGGAAGGATAGGAGGATTTTAGAATAGCTTGGGAACCTGGATAGGGAAAGACGTGTCCATTAAAACCTTAAACCTAAAACTCTAACTTCGGGACGAAGTTTTCTGAAGGGGGAGTGTATGTAACAACCCATCTAAACTAATCCACTAACATAAAGTTTTAAACTTTATATTAACACAGATATAATAAACCTTAAAACAAATATGAATTAAACTTTAAAATAAATATGATTAAACTTATAAATAAAATTTAAACTTTATAAAAATATAAATAAACTTTATTAAATAAAACCTTATAATAATTAAAATCAAAAAAATAAAAGAAAACACCCTTATACAAGGGGGGCATAAATCAAATAGGATACATAAGAACGGACATAAGATAGCAGGGGCAAAATATCTGAGAGCCGCAAAAATGCATGGAAGGCGTGTCGGGAGGAGGGAAGGCAGTGGCTGCAGGTGGGAGGGCGACCACCGCCAAGCCCGCAGTTAAAACCGGAGGTCTGAACCGAGAAAGGGGGGCTGGAAGAACGGAGTGAGAAACCAGGAGGAGGGATTCAGCAGTGAGAGAGGTCTGCCATTGGAAGAGCTTTAATCCGTCTGAGGTTCTGGGCACGGGGGACAGTGAGCTTCTGTGAGAAGCTTACTGGATTGAGCAGCCAGTCTCTGCTCAATCTGGCTGGGTGGAATTGGTCTCCCGGATAATTGGAGCAGAGCAGTAGCAGCATCATCAACTTCACCGGATCAGATAGCAGTCCAGGTAAGTACAAAATCAAAAAATTCTACGGTTTCTATTTTCCAGTTTTGATCTTTACAGTTTCAGTGATTCCTCCACTTGATTTGATATGGACAGAACACACAACATTGATAGGAGTTCGGCCTACAATCTGATCATGGGCCTTTGCTTTCATTGAATCAATTTTCCTATTGCAAAGACCTGAGACGCTTGTCTAAGATGATTACTTATTCAATTAGATAACATAACTTCTTTTGATTTTACAAGGCATGTGGCATAATGCTTCAATCATTCTGAGATTCTGACAACCAATGAAATATTTTCGGTCTTCTATTACAAGTATATGAACAGAGACTTCTTCTTTGGTCCTTTTAAGATATGAATAGAAACTTCTCAGGCTACAAGTATACAGGATAAGGACTTTGATTTTCTCATCAAAGAAAACTTTGACTTTTAGCTAGGCTTTCAACTGTCTTTCAGAGAAAAATAGATTTTGAGCTCAGACTAGGGCTTCTACTCCTTTTGACAGCTCAGCAACAAATTCCCTCCTTTGAACAGCCTTCCTCATCCAGAGAAGACCCTCTTTGACCTTGGAATAATTTAATTTGGTCAAGGAAAAATATTATTTTTAATGGAAAACCCACATGTGCACAAAAGTTTAGGTCAGCAGCCTAAGGGACAAATTGTTCCCTCTGTAAAAATTCTAAAATGTCCACTGCATTTCAGGGTTTGATTAATTTGTTCAGTAAGAGTCTTGTCAAACTTTAATTGTACTTATGATTGTAGGTTCACTTTTATCAAATTTAGTTTAATATGGAAGGAAACAGAGAAGATAAATGCCACCAACTTCTTCAATAAAGCTCTATATTGTTCACAGAGACTCAGAAATAATAATATCACTGATGTCCACCATACACAGTCATTCATGAACACATTTATCACCGATATATAACCCAGAAATATACTGTAAGAGATATCGGATTTATGCACCGATAAAATGATTGCTACAATACAGTGGATGGTATGAAACCTAATGTTCACTTCAGCTATTTATCATAAGGTTGTTGAAGGAAGACAATGCTACAGGAACAAGCTTCAAACTGGTGAGAAGGCTGAACCAATTACACAGAAAGAATTTTGCCTCCATAATTACAAGCTGCTACAGGATTACTAATTCACCCCAAGCGTCCCCTTCGAATTCTAGAGCTGAATATTACATGTGTGACAGTCAGTTTCAAAGGGAGAGAGCATTGCCTCCATAATTACAAGCTGCTACAGGATTACAAATTCACCCCAAGCGTCCCCTTCGAATTCTAGAGCTGAATATTACATGTGTGACAGTCAGTTTCAAAGGGAGAGAGCATACGACCTCTTCTTCTGAAATTTATTCCTTGAACCCAAGAAATGACCCAAATCTGGACAGTGAATATGTCAATAGCCTCCTTCAATTTCAGAACTTGGTCTCCTTTATTAAATTGGCAGTTGTGATTACTGCTACAAATGTATTATTCAGCCTCTTTGGAAATCTAGTGCGTAGACTAGGAGATCCGTCCTCCCTTCTTATAGGCAACTCGGCTCTCCTCTAGGGCAGAATTCGAGCTCCTTTGGCATAAGAGTTTGGCATCTATACTCCTGGAAAATATGCAGATGAGAAGAATGCATATACAGTTTCCACTTCAGTGAATTTGGTCCTTAATTAAAATTGGACTTGGCACTAGTTTTGGGCTAGAAACTAGTCCTGGTCATCATGAAGACTCTAAGCACATTTAAATCAGAAATACGACCTCCTCCTTATCACTTTGATCCTCCAGCAAGTAGCAATTAAATTTGGCTCTCCTAATGCTGATACAAGATGAGCTCATCCTTTGAATACCCCCAATGAACTGTCAAAGGAGAAATGCAACGCTTCCCTTGGTACTCTTGAACTCTAAGTAAGATTAAATCTGGAAATAGCTAGCAGGACCTTCTCCTTAGTTTGAGTGATTCGACTTCCTTCTAATATGGCAGACAATATAGCTTAGCCAAATTTATTCGGCCCACTGATCTGAGATGGAATGAATGAAATCTTGGTCTAATACTTGAGCTCAGAATTTAGCCTTCAAACCCCTGGGTGTTTGATCCACTAAATGGAGATAAAATCAGCCCCTGGGCTTCTCTAGACCTGCAACCAATTTATAATCAAGTGCCCAGACTTTCCTGCAACAAATCATGATTAGATCTCTGCAATAAGTGCTATGTAAGATCTAAATGATCTTCCCAAGAGCTAACTAGGGTGGCACTTGAAGTCCATCGAAATTAGCTACTAAGTTTCACTTCAAACTCTTGAAACTCATTTGAGCTTCTTCTTATTGTCAAATAGAAATCATAAGAATAGAATGTCTTCCAATTGAGTTCAACCCTCTATTTATAATTCTCCATTGAGCCTCCTTCTAGCTTCTAGATTCTCCTTTTCCCTATTATTTTATTGGTGGGGCCCATTTTCCACTAGGAGACTTTTTGACGCCATTTTAAATAAAACAGTAATTTGCCTTATTTCTTAATAAAATATTATTTTTCCATCATTCTCCAATAAAATAATATTTTTCCTTCACTCCCTAGTAAAATATTAGTTTGCCGCCATTTTCCATTAAAATAATATTTTGCCTTCCTCCTCCAAGAAAATATTATTTTGCTGCCATCCCATTAAAATAATATTTTCTCCCTTCTCTCACAAAATAATATTTCCCCTTTTTAATATTTCCAAAATTTTGCAAAACTCCTAAGTGGTTTTTGCATGCTCAAATTTTGGGAACATCACAATCCTCCCCGCCAAAAATTGCTTGTCCTCAAGCAATATCACCCTATGTTGTTGATCCACAAGCTAGCCGAGCTAATGCCAAGGTCCCAAATATGCCACTAAGCCACTCTTTGTTGTCGTGCCACCATCACACGAACAAATCCTGTGTCACTAGGGTCCCAAACCAAGTTGATCTCCTCCTACGGAATACACTGCCATACTAGTGAAGTTCCCCAAGTCATAAGGGAATCACTCAAGCCCAATGGAAGATCTGAATGATCTCCCCCTGTAGAACCCAGATCACCCCTGAGGTAGCTAAACCACGAAATCCTGTGATGCCCAGATCCCATGCCAGTCTTAGAAAGGTGCCACCGTGCTGACACTGCGCCACCCTAACTATGACAAACGACCCATCATGTGCACACTGTATCCTCCTCTCCTGGAACTTGATGGCGAAAAATTTGTGAAGGCCAAGCTCATTCTACCCTGGCATCTCCATGATGTCAATGTCTACCTATCCATTGTCAATCTCAGTCCTAAGCGACTACAGGATAAATCTGCCTCGCATATAATGGAGGTCTCAGCGATCCCCCCTCTGTCAAACCCAAGGTGAACAAGATCACCCTCTGCCATGATCCTACTCATCACGGAATGGAGTGTCCTATCATCTAATTGAATCCATGGATCCCATAGCCATATCACACATCATATCTTATCTCTACTCACATGATTGGTTCGTACTACGTCTAAAATTGCAGGTTGGCTCCACACGTGCAAAGGGAAGATTGGAAATTCTGATTTTTTGTGTTGACTTTCTGATTGGGGATAGTTTGACCAGTCATTGACTATCTTTGTCTTCAAGTTTTGACTTGCTTTGACTTGGAAATTTTCGATTTTGGGAAGTCGAATGCTTTGGTGAAGAAAGCGAACTTTTCTGGGCTATTTGACTAGGGTTGATTGTAGACCCTTGACTATAGTTTGACCGCAGGAAATTCTGAGTTTGACGGCAGGACAATGTGAGTTTGACCGCAAATTCCCTCTCCTTTGATCCAGCTGTTTTGGGGTTGTTTTGACTTGACTTTGACCAACAAAGGAGGCCGAATTCCTTGACTATTGACCAAGCTACTTTGGAGACACTTTGACTATTGAAGGTTGACTGGTTAGGGCATCTTTGACTATTGTTGACTTTGACCAAAAATTGCAAACTTTGACTTTGGATCAGATTGACTTTTGGGTTCATCTCTTATTGGATATTGGTTAGTTGAATTGGTTGGTCAAAGTTGGCTCATTGTTGGATTGGAATATTGCATCTCTCTGTTGAACATTTGATGACAATCTAATAGAAGAAGAATTTGGAAACGGTTTTCCCCCTTGTGGGGTTTTTCCCTGGTCTTTGACCAAATCCTTGTGTCTCTTGTTTCATGTTCTTGGCTCTCTTCTATTGCATTTGAAGTGTTGTTCTATCTATAATTGCTTCCTGTCATTGAAAGATTGAATATTGGATAAAGTGATTGTTGATTGAAGATGAATTGTTGTAAGTGATTGTGCAGCGATAAACATAGAACATTGAGTAATTAACAATATGCTTTCTATTGACTGTAAATTTTCTGCAATGATTTGTGAAAACTGAGGCCTTCTCGGTCTACCTGAGGCTGCAACGATTCTTGAAACATCAGCTCTTGAAGTTTAGGGCTTTTTGAGATTAGAATACTAAGAGTTGGCCTACTGAAATTTGACCTTCTGAGATATTCGGTTCTCTAAGAATTTCAGACTACCATACAGAATAACTGATACTGACCTAGAACAAATTTTCAAACTGATAACTACTTCCAATGATACAAGTTGACTTCTTTTAGAACATTCCAGTCATTAAGCAGTTATACATGACAATTTCAACCATTAACATTAAGATCCATAGAGCAGTAAAGATCACAGCAAGACAATAAACAAGAGACACCAAAAATTTCAAATTACCCTAGGAAAACCCCACTCCAAGGGGAAAAACCCAGCAAACTTTCCTTATGAGAGAATGTCCAATTCAATTCGATTTGTACATCAAAATAGCATATCTTTGACAAGATTACATAGGCAAATACCGACCAGCAAGATGACCGCCCACAAGTGCCAAGCCAGCCCTCCAATATCCAATACAATGATCCCTTCGATTTTTGTTCATAAATAGGTCAGCCACAAGTCTCTATGGGGGCGGAACTTCAGCCTCTTCCTCTGCCTCAGAACTCACACTATTTACAGAGATAATGTGCCTCAGGTCCGCACTGTTCCACAGAGTATGCCTCAGTTCACATTGTTCCACAGAGAGTATGCCTCAGAAAATGCGAGCTATCTGCCTCAGATCAGCGAGCTTTCATGTCTCAGATCAACGATCTACTTCCTCAGATAAGAGATCTGAAAAATGTCTTTGGAGGAGAGCAAATAGGCTCAATATATAGCGATTCATCCATGTGAAGAGGTGTGCCTTTTAAGCAGGCCGACTTGATCTTGGAGGGGCTGACTTGAACACTTGTGGGGTAAATAAATTCAAATTTTCTCTTTTGATTTTATTAATGAGAATACCGACTGAAGCTACCAATTTCCAACATTCAATTCATCCATCCATAACCAAAATTAAGAAATAAGAGAAAAAATTTAGAAATTTCAAGCTTGCTAATGGATTTCTCCCCAAATCCAACCATGCAATCACCATTTAATACTTCACCAAGAACCTCCCTCTTTTCATTCACATGATCTGGAAGACAATGGCAAATCAAAACAATGGTACATCTCAGATAAAATAGTGGGTAACAGTGCCCAGGGTAAATCCACCAGCGGACAGCATGTATACCTAACCCTGACAAACCCTTGTGAATTCAACCTTGTGACCTCCCAATTTGTTGTCATTATACTTAGCGATCGGTCATTTCCCTAGCATAAGATTATATAATCCAGATGCCCAACACTTGCTTATTTAGTCTGTTGGGTTCTGGTTCAATGTTTCAGATGGGCCATTACCACAATAATGACCCAGATTCAAAGCCCAGCAGCCCTAGAGCCTTGATTGTATGAATAAGTTGGCTGAGTTTCTGCAATTAAGTGTGTTGACCATGATAATGTAGAGTCCAGGTTCATAGCTCACCACAACCCAAACAAGGCCTTTACTGTTGCCAAAAAACAATTAATCGATTTTCGTTTTTCTTCCATGTAGCTAAACTGTAATTTTGCATCAGTTTCTATAAATTGAGGAAATCGCGGGACAAAGTTCAACTCTCTGTGATGGTTTTTCTTTTCAGTTTTTTGTGAGCCTATATAGACTTCAAAAAGATTAGCTGTTTAAAGAGAAAAATATTTAGCAGCAAATTTGATCTCTGAAATATTTTATGCTGAATCTTTGTTAACATCGTCTTGGAGGCTGACTTAATAAATTTGGAGATTAACAGGAAAAAACCAAAAAGCACAAAACATTCGAATTTTAAAAGACAGCGATAATACTTTGAAAAGGTTAGGGTTGATTCGAACAGTGAATTTTGCTCCATTCTCAACCTAGGACTTGTTTTCCCTCTCGTAATTCATCTTAAATAAGTTATCTGAGAGTTTTGCAGAGGAATTGACAGAAAAAATTGTGGCCTCTGCCTGAGTTTCATGAAACCATAATCATGGGAACCATATTATTTTTCAGGACGATCAAAACAAAAAACACTAGAAGATTGAAATAATTAACAATAAAGATTAGATTAGATGACTTTATAACTCACCAAATCATAGCACCGTGCAATCAGATGGTATAATTTATTTTCCGCAGTAATGGCCATGATAATTTTCGGGAGGATCAAAACAAAACACAGTACAAGATTGAAATAAGTTATTGTAAATATTAGATTAAGTTGGTTTATAACTCACCAAATCATAGCACTGTGCAATTTAGATGGTATATTTAAGTTTCTGCAGGTTCGATGGCAAGGAGAAACAACTCGACGAATCGTCGTATGTTTTCCCTGTTTCCCGTTTATGTGTGGGGTTAAGCTAGACCAGGGTATTCAAATGAGGGAATATTCGAATATGAATGTCGAGAGCCCGATTCCTTTGCGTTGCCTCTTATCACAAATGACATGTGAACAGAGCAAAGAATCTCGAAGATGGTCGGGGTTGTGGTCTCTCACGGAATTGAAGTGTTGTGATACGGATAAGGTTGGTAGGAGTGGGATGACATAGCCTGGTGTTGTAATGTAGTATTTTTAAGGATATGAGGGAATAAAAAAAGTGCAAGAGCTCTAAGAGTTTGTCCTGATTCATATGACAGGAGAATGTTTGGATTTTATGGAGTTAAGAGCGTGTGTCTTGTTGAGTTACTTGTGAGGGTTTTTATTTAAAGTTGGACTGGTCAAATTTAGTTTGTTTAATGGTTTATGTCAAGTTTCATATGACTTGAGAATGTTAGGAATATATGGAGTTAAGAGTGAGTATTTGAATAGGAATTAAGAGCGTGTGTTTCATAGTGAGATGAGGGTTTTTCTTTAAAGTAAGATGCGTTAAGTTTAGTTTGTATAATTGTTTATGTCAAGTTTATGGATGTTTAAATTTTATTTTAATTTTTTTGAAAATGGGGAACTAGTAATTTTTTTAGATATATTGTTATGAAACTAGTTCAAGAAAAGATAGATCAACACTTTAGAATTCAGCCTCTTCGAGGGGGGCAACCTCTTTTACATTACATAAATGAACAATTCTTGGATGATTCAAATGATAAAACCTCCTTTCTATATAT
>APFE030246084.1:2414-17414 GCA_000404065.3 Pinus taeda
TCTGGAGAAATCAAATGCCAAGTACAAGCAGCGACATGATCAACATCGGGTGCCACACAAGTTTCAGGTGGGTGACAAAGTCTGGTTGCATTTGCAAAAGGAACGCCTTATCGGAGCCTATCAGGAACTCAGACCACTCTGATATGGTCCTTACACCATTACCAAGGCTGTGGGAGACAATGCATTTGAGCTCAGCATTCCCCCATTCCTTGACCTGCACCCAATGTTCAATGTGGATTGCCTTCGGCCATACTTTCCACCATTACTAGACACATTCGACATTGCAGAACAACTCACACCCACAGAGTTAAATCCAGATTGCATGGAACAAGCTGCAACTGATCGGATAATGGACATAGATCAAACACACTCGCCAGCAGAATATCCGACTGTATCGAGTAGTCAAAGCAGACCAACTCCTTCACCAGGGCAAGTTGCTCACAAGGGACCAAGTTCAACAAAAGTTTCCTCATCTCATGGAGGAACTCAACGCAATGGGGACCATTGCTTCCTAAGGGGGGAGGAATGATCCAGGTGGATATTGGTGGCCACCTGCCAAGTCCACTTGGATCCCCACCATTGTTTCTTTCAGCTTTTCAGTTTCCTTAATTGTAGCACAATTTACTATTTTTAGCAGTTTTTTGGGTCCTGAACTTTCGGATCCGTTTTGAGGCCCTAAACGATGTTTTTTGGGAAAATTGGGAGAAAAATGGGTCCATGGACCAATGTTTGTCTTCCCAAAGTTGTAGTTCTCAGATAGATTTTTCTAACGAGATACTGTGCGCGTCAAGCGAAGATCATATGCCAAAGTTACGACCTCGGGAAGTTGATGTACCAATTTACCCAAACGGGCCCCACAGTTTGGCGTTTCATCTTCTAGGGTTAGGTTTTTGGATGTTTAGGGTTTTCCATTGTTTCTCAGCAATGAATAGGCCTTCAAGCCTCATTTTAACACAGTTCAGAGGCATGTAGCCACCACATCTCTTCTCAGAGATAAGCTACCATCGCCCTAGCTAGTTTATTTCCACTGCATCTTTGTGTTTATGGTTATCTTTGTAATTTTTTGCGTTCTTGTTTAAATCCAGATCAACACTCCATTTCATTAATATCAAAATACTAGAATATGCTTACAAACAGAATGGAAATAAACTAGCTCAGAAGATGGCAGTGTATCTTTGAGAAGATATGTGGCAGCTACATGCCTTTGAACTATGTTACAATGAGGCTCAAGGGCCTATTTATTATTGAACAATAAGGGAAAATCCTAAACAACCAAAACCCTAACCCCAGGAGATGGAACACCAAGAGTTTGTGGGCCTTGTTGGGGTTAGTTGGACAACTAACTTCTCGGGTCGTAACTTGGTCATATTATCTCCATTTGGTGCGTACAACACCTTGTTAGAAAGGTCTCTCCGAGTACTACAGGATTTGCAGTAGGCCCATGTTTTAGTTGTTGCATACCTAAAAAAACACGTTTTAGGGGGTCAAAACTACTCTGGAAGTTCAGGACCCAAAAAAATGCTAAATATAGTAAATGCTGCAATAAAAAAGGAAACATATGAAACTGACTGGAGGTCCAGGTGTAATAGGTGGGTAGCCACCAACATCCACCTTGATTAGCATCCCAAAAGTAAAAAATTCCTCCCATTTATGTGAACTCAAGTCTATTTCACTTTCCATCTACATTTACAAGTTGATAGCAAAATTGATAGCCTTAAGGATCAAGCTGCTTCTTTAAAAATATGCATCCCAATAGTTAATGTATTTTCTAGGATGGAGGTACATTTAAGATGCCATAAGAACTATCTAAGAAGTGTTGTGTTAGTAAATTAAGGGCACAAGAAGGCCTTTATTACAAAAGTCATTATGCTCAAGGCCCTCAATCACATAGGTTGGTCATACATAAAAATAATTCTTATCTAGGTAGGATTCACAATCAAGATGATTTAGTAGATGGAGGCATGCTTCAACTAGGTTGTGAATGTTGTTTTAATTAAAGTTCTATCCTCAAATGCCATCCATCCCTCAAGGGGCCTTTGACGAGGCTTCCTCCTCCCACCAATATTATTCCTACTAGTAACAAAGGGTGTAACATCCCAATTGCTTATCCTCATGAGTGAAATGTAAATACTTTTATAAAAGAAAGAGGGTTGAGAGAGGGACACAAATTCCATTGCTTGAGGAAGGAAATTGCTTGAGGGAATTGTTGTTTTAAATAACCAGTCTTGTTTGGTTGAGTGAGGTGATTATGCCATAAATTAACTTGTAGAAAAGGGACAAGGGCAGATGTCCTTTGAATCCCTTAGCAAGTAAGAAGAAGACAAAAAATTAAAGCAACTTGGGTGGCGTTATCCATGAGAAAAGGGGAGGATCCATAGGTTATTCAATGGATGGATACATGTGCTCTCGGGGGCGAAGGGGGGGAGGGGGGATCGAAGAGAACACACACACGCAAAAACTAAGCAGAGCGGGAAAATACCCTGGCATAGAGAAGATACAAAAGAGGTAGAGATAGTGGTGCTTAGAAGATGTAGAAAGGCAGAACAAGTAGCAACTCGAGTTACGTGGTTGGTGTTGGGCGCGGGATCCTCCAATGGAAGTTTTGGGGCTTAAAGCCTAGATTTTGACTAAATCCGATGTAAAGACTGCATTTTGTGGGCGCAGAATGCGAGCTTGTAAATGAGTCATAGGATTGTCCGCCCTCATTTTTGTAATGTAATGTCGGCTTTGGAGATCTACCCATGGTTGGCGGACCATGGGATTGCATAAATAGAGTGAGGCTCTCAGTTGTAAATAAAATAGAAGGAAGTCATGAATGAAGGATGAAGAATTGAGTCTTCTCTGAAGTGTAGAGTCGAGTCTTTGGGTCGTAGAGTAGGAGAAGGCTCTGTAGCTGAGTGCGCAGAGGCCTAGTAGTCTACAGATGAGTGCGCGGACCCCTGCAGCTAAGTGCGCAGGGCAGGTTGAGTCTGTAATCGTTGAAGTATTAATAAAGAGAATTTTTATACCATTCATGTGTATTTAATTACTGTTTTCTGCATTGAATGTATTGGGTATAAATTGCATTTTCACTGTTTATATGGTGCACGAACTTATATGATTGTGTTGATTAAGTAAATGTGAAATAAGCTATCTGTTTACGCGAAGTTAACTAACAATTGTAAGAAGATAAGTAAGAAACGTGGGAAAATAGTGTAGATCGCTGCCCTAGTAGCGCGAAAGCATCTCAGCCCTTGGTTAGGGCTGCGCGAAGGCGGTTATAGCAGATCGCGAAGGTCTTGCAGGTCAGGACAGTGCGCGAAGTGACCTGCACAAAGGTATTCACAGTTGGACTAAATCAACCCCTCAGACATCTCAAGGGTGTGGAAACTTGGTTCTAGCATCCCCCCATACTGCTTCGGGTGAGACCTCAGTCTGCGCTCCACAGGCTGTTGCTGAAAGGGCCAGTAGTGTAGGGATTTGTTCGGCTAATTAACTCCGAACCTGCATCAGGCCCCCTCAAGCCAACAAATGGTTCCGTTGCTAGGATCAGAATATGCATAAAGATCTCTGATGTTGTATCATTGGAATCCAACTAAGAAGGAAATTGAAGGTTTGTTAGACAACAGGATTCAAGAGTTCGCGGTGTAGGAGAACATGAATCCGCGACTGACAAAAGAAGAGTGGTTAGATTGCTACCTATACACAGAAATCCACGAGATCTTTTTCACATCTTTCCCTACTGAGTTGTACGAGTGGATTGCGAAGCTAGCAGATAGCCAAGGAAGGTGGAAGCTCAACGGTCCTATTGTGTGGACACTAGAGTTGGTGCGTAGATTGGAAGCATAAGAGGATAAGATCGCATGTGCTATTGATCATTGGCTCAACCGGATTGTAGGAGGATTCATTACTAAGTTCGCGGTAGATACTGCAGTCAGCTATAGCGAGGCAGAGCAACGCTTTCTCAAAGGACCGCGAGGTGAGTACGTAAAGTCTCTGAATACTTGGATTAAAATGCTATTGTGTGAAAAGAGGGTTATGAAATTACCTTGATGTTTGGAGCTACGCGAAGCAGGAAAACCTATAGAAACTAAGGAAGTAAGGGACCAGAGAATAGCCCTTTGATTTCACCTCCGTGAGGGGATGGGGAAGAGATTGCGAAGGTCTCTCTACGAAGTGCAATCCATTTGATAAGGTAGAGGATTCTGTGCATACCACCCCCATCCACATCGCTACCTACTTCACTGCCTTCACCTCCATCTTCACCCGTACCACCTCCGCCACCACCACTAGTCAATATGGCAAGCATGATAAATTTGCCTGTGTTCAAGGGAGTGGGAAATGAGGATCCGGACCAGTTTTGGTTCGTGATAAGAGCCGTATGGGAAGCACAGGGAGTTACAAATGAAAATATAAATAAAGTGATGTTGGTTAGCACCTTGCATGACCGCGTGCTGACCTGGTATACTAAGTACTCCAATGATAATCCAAATGCGGGAATCACGGATATCCAAGCAACACTAAACAGGGAATTTAGTAGGCCAAAGTCAGAGGTGGAGTCGATCATTGGATTCAAAATCGATCACAATGCTACTAGGAGAGACTCCTTGGGAGTTGGATCAGAGGCTGAAATGCACGATTCATTAAGCTAAGATGAATATGATGGATGGACAACACCGCGAATGGTTTGTAGCATCGCTAACGCCACATCTGAGGAGCGCGCTGTCACAGAAGAAGTTAACGACTTAGGTAGAGGCCTTAGAGATTGCGATGAGGATGCATGAGACCCCAATGCAGGATCCTAACTTAGGAGTTCAGTAGATCCATGCGCAGTTGAGAAACTTATGCCTTAAGATGCAGAGTCTGAAACAGGACAGGACAACCTGACTAGAAGTGAAGAAGTGTGGTGCGTAAAATGCAAGGGTCAAGGTCATGACAAGGACCACTGCTTGGTGTTCACAAATTACCTCGAAGGAGGAGGATCGATGCCATTAAGACTGGAGGCACAAGCAGGACCTAGCGCGGTGCCTACTTTGCAGTACACAATTTGTCAAATAGGAGGGAAACACGCTACGCACAACTGCCATTTGTTACAGAAGTATACTCAAGATTCGCAACAATTGTTCTGTAACTTTTGTAGATCAGTGGTACACGATGAGCGCACTTGTAGAAGCTATGAGTTAATGATGGATATAACTCCCACCTATAGGGTTTAGGCCGGAACGCGACCCCTAGACCCAAATACAGGAGTGGTGCGAACAGGATTTCAGGGGTGCGGACGAGGTAGAGGTGGAGGAGGACCTAGAATAGGTCGCAGACTGTTGACATGCTATAATTGCAAAGGTCCAGGACATTATGCCCGTGATCGTACGAACCCAACACGTCCATCATGTTTGTATTGTACCTTGTTTGATCATGAGACAAAAGATTGTCCTACGCTGATAGCTAGGATACACGACTAGGATAGAAAGGAGGTGCGGGACTATAAACTACTATGCCCGGGAGCTGCGCGATGTCAGGACTGCACGCGGGAGTGAAGTGTCATAGGGCCCGTGACAGCGCAAGGGTTGCTGCGTTGCCACGCGGGTCAGCTTGGAAGTGACCGTTGCAGTCACTGTTCATGATGTGATGCTTGGTTTGAGACCAAATGGAACGGGCGACAGGCATTTAAGGAAAACTTTATGGGCTAGATTTGGGAAAATCTGCCGCCAAGGGAGCATTAATGGACCGGATTTGGGGGGAACGATCGAATTCAAATTCAAAAGGCGCTATAAATTGCAAAGGGATGCCCAACAAACAACACTTGGTCATTTGAGAATTGAGCTATTGCGCGCCCAGAGATTTATGAACCCAGATCTGTTTGATCTTTTGAAGTCAAAGGCATTATTTGAGCACATACCTGAACCATTGAGAGAGGTGTGGAACAATGGTATGACCACGCCAGAGGAAGCCATGGATATCAGAGAGATGACCACTGAAGAGGCCACGCAGGCCATGATGATAGGAGATTCCCCAGAAAGTGCCAAGATAGTTGTAAAAACCCCTAAATTGTCGCGCACACCGAGGCCCAAGAAAGACAAGCAACCCATGGTACTGGTGTGCGTGTCCCCTAGAAACCCGCTGAGAAGTAAATTGACCATGGAAGAAAAGGGGAAGGCGATTAACTTGGAAGCCGATGAGGAGGAGGAAGACCTTGAGGAAATCTTGGTGGAAGAGGAGGAGGACGAAGAAATGGAGGAAGAAACCCAGGGTGCAGACCCTCTGACCAAGTTGCCCGCTTATCTTCCTCCATGGAAAGGGAAAGAAAGGGTGCCCAAGGACCTAGATGAGAGTAAAATCTCTCTATAGACTCCGTTGCTCCCCCAAGATATCATTTTTGAAGGAGCGCACTTAGGATGGGTGCCGGCTCTAAAGTTTAAAGATTGGGATCTCACGGACCATGAGAAATTCCCACACTTGGAAACCACGCAGCTAATGTGGACGAAGAAAAATACAGTGGTGAGAGTCATAGAGTTGGAGCCGTACAAGTGGTTGCGAGGAGTAGAGAAAGCAAGGTTTTAAACCTGCTCTGGGTGCTGCATTACCATCGCGCCCCAGTAACTATTTTTGTCATTAGGAAGTTGCTCTGCCTGGAGAATGATGGATGTTTATGGCTGGAGGACCTACCCCCATCACAGACCACCTAATCCACAGAATTACTCGACTCCCTTGCAAGGGGGGAGGAACCAACATATATTTTGGAGGGTAAGAGTAACGATCTAGGCATCGCAGAGGCCAAGAAGAAAAAATTCAAGCTGGAGAAGAAGAAGAGGGGGTACGTGATCTCCAATATCAACAATAATGCAGTCAGAGTTGCAACCCAGATATTGGTTGTCAAGGTTATGCGGAAGTGCCACGCAAATGAGGTGCCTGCGCCAGTGGTAGCACTTTTCGCGCAGTGTGCAGAGGGGGTCCAGCTTAACTGGTCGGAGTACTTGTGCAAGGAGTTCCTGGAGAATTGTCGTGAGGCACAGGAATAGGGGAAGACTTTCCACTATGCGTGGCTTCTGCTATCCATAGTGTTGGTGGCTTGGGAATTGCTTGAGGAACCCCAGTTCCCCATGATTGTGAAGGATCTTCTGGAGGTAGCAAAGTACGCTTTGTTGTGGGGAACTAAAGATGCACAAAGGATTCGAGACAACAAAATATTATGGGTGTTCATGGAGATGAACATTAGAATAGGGATTAACCACAAGCCGCGGTTATTGCCGACTTTCTATAACAGTCTGCAGAGCTTCGTGGAGTTTAAGGCAGACTTCCATCACGTATATATCTGGGTGTGCAAGGACCCCATGAAGAAATGGAACGAGCTCCCCTACCTGGCCACGAACGATGTCATATTCATTGTGCTTGAGTCGTGGCCGTTGGAGTGGCGCGCTCCAGCCAACAATGCGGTGGAATCAGAGAAGTCTGCCGTGCATAGGAAAAAGGAGGAGGAAAAGCTACGGATGGCATAGTCGGTAGAGAAAAGAAGGCATGAAGCAGCATCAGCCAAGGCACAGGAGGCGCAGGATGCTGCAAAGGCAGCAGAACAACAGCAGGCAACTGAGAGGAGCGTGAAGGCCAGAAGTCACCCTCGTCTGAATAGGAGCCCGAAACAAAGGAAGGTGGCACGGACCCACAGACAGCATCCACACAAATAAAGCGGCAGCACCCGAAAGAGTAGGTGGGGCAGCGAAATAAGTCAAAAGCCTCCAAGACTTCTTTCGACCCGATCACTCTCACTGAGGGAGATCTACATGACATAGGGGAGATGGTGTACGAAATCACCACGGAGGCTCTCCAGTAGTTCGTGGAGGAAAATCATATGGTGTTGGGGGCCCTCCAGACACAGATACATGAGTTGTAGGTGCACACTCCTCACGATGGTACTTTATCGACCAGCCTCACAGCAGGCACGACTGCGGCTGAGGAAATGCTACGAGCCCACATGACCAACACTATAGTGGTGCCAGAGGGGGCACTAGTTACAGAAAATGAGGCCGACAGGCCTATGGTTAGTGCGCTGAAGGGAGTTGGGATAAACATTGTTGCGCTCCCACGGGAGATGCTCTATGTTCTACAGTATGGAGTGACTATAGAGCTGCGGGCTAGGGAGAATCGCTTGCTCCAGGTAATGAGCGAACAATAAATTAACATGGAACAATTGAGCCTGCAACATGAAGAGGTAGTGGAACATAACTGACAAATTGTGCAGGTGGTTGAAGAAGCCTCCTAGATGGTCCCTGAGTTAGCCATCCCAGCAAAGGCACCAGTACAGGCGCACATTCGGACGCTAGCAGCAGGGGTGCGCGAGGCGAAGGAAGAGATGACTAAGGGTCAGCTAGAGCTGAATCTTCAGATAACTGAGTTGCAGTTGTAGATACAGCCTTCAACTCCACTAGAGGTGAGGGAACAACGTGCTAGCACCATTACAATGGGAATAAAGGAGATCAATAGTGCAGTGAAGGAATGCACCAAATTATTTGAAGAGTCGTTCGAGGTCCTCACCACTCTGTAGGAGGACCCGAACATACAATGCTTAGAAAAAGAGGCACGTGAGCTGCAACAAAAGTGTGATGATATAAAAGGGACTGCGTAGACGGTGGCCCTTACACAGAGGCTCGCGCAGATGCAACAGACAAAAGCGCTCAAGGAGCACGTAGATGCGACGCGACATAAGGAAGCGGTTTTGAAGGTGCATGTACAACCTTGGATTGATGAGGAATTTGTCATTATAGCCTTGATCGAAGATAAGCTCGCGCAGATGCAGGGAACGCAGGAGCAGATGCAGGGAACGCAGGAGCAGATGCAGGGAAGCAGTTCAGGTACTGGGGTCTCTGAAAAGTGCGTCCATGAGGTATAACAGGCAACTGCTCAGTGCGTTGTCGACCTTGCAACAGTCTGGGAAGAGTTGGGAGGTCTCCGCGCAAAGATATTCGCGCTGAAAGAGTGACTCAAGGGCAAGTCACGATGTTTGTGTTGGGGGCCTATTGGGCACAGGATCCCCCAAGGGAAGTTTTGGGGCTTAAAGCCCAGATTTTGACTAAATCCGATGTAAAGACTCCGCATTTTGTGGGTGTGGAGTGCGAGCTGTAAATGAGTCATAGGATTGTCCACCCTCATTTTTGTAATGTAATGTCAGCTTTAGAAATCTACCCATGGTTCGTGGACCATGGGATTTTATAAATAGAGCGAGGCTCTAAGTTGTAAATAAGACAGAAGGAAGTCATGAATGAAGGATGAAGAATTCAGTCTTATCTGAAGTGTAGAGTCGAGTCTTTGGGTCGTAGAGTAGGAGAAGGCTCTGTAGTTGAGTGCTCATAGGCCTAGCAGTTCGCAGCTGAGTGCGCAGGGCAGGTTGAGTCTATAACCGTTGAAGTATTAATAAAGAGAAGTTTTATACCATTCCTGTGTATTTAATTACTGTTTTCTGCATTGAATGTATTGGGTATAAATTGCATTTTCACTATTTATATGGTGTGCGAACTTATATGATTATGTTGATTAAGTAAATGTGAGATAAGGTATTTGTTTACGTGATGTTAACTAACAATTGTAAGAATATAAGTAAGAAACGTGGGGAAATAGTGCAAATCACTGCCCTAGCAACGCAAAAGCATCTCAACCCCTAGTTAGGGCTGCGCGAAGGCGATTATAAGAGATCGCGAAGGTCTAGCAGGTCAGGACAGTGTGTGAAGTGACCTGCGTGAAGGTATTCACAATTGGACTAAATCGACCCCTCAGACATATCAAGGGTGCAAAAACTTGGTTCCAGCATCCCCCCATACTGCTTCGGGTGAGACCTCAGTCCGTGCTTCGCGGGCTGTTGCCGAAAGGGCCAGTAGTGTAGGGATTTGTTTGGCTAATTAACTCCGAACCTAGGTCAGGCCCCCTCAAGCCAATAGTTGGGCATGGAAGAGAGTTGTAAACCAACAAAAGGGCCCTATTGAAACTTGCTAGGCACAAACATGACAAAGAGAGAAGTAGCTTGCCTTGTGAATGAAGGAAGGGTGCCCTGATGGTGTTTTGGTTTAGTTGTGCATTAGTTAAAGGCCTCCCTTTGAAAGCACTCCACCTCAAGCTTTGGAATCTGGCTTAGGGGTGACAACTACAAGTAATAATGGTCGTATCTTGTCTACGGTTGTGTGGAGAGTTAGAGTCCCACTCTCAATTGAAACACTTATGCACCATTTAAGATAAGTTCTCTTATGCTTGTTATTCACAATAAAATATGCCTACGTTCCTAGTTGAGATGGTTTTATTAATGCACGATACATGTTTACATCATTATTAGTTACATGAGTGACTTATGTGTTGTGTTAACATTTGAATGTGCTAGGACATTGTGTAGGAATACTGATTATGTCACAACAACATTTAGCATGAGCATTTTCTTTATTTTAATATGACAACTACACATATTTCAAGCTGGCATTAGCATTGTTGTGTTGCAATGTGGTGATATTGAGGACTGTTGTGAAATATAGGGCACGAATAGTTAAAATATTTCTCTGCTTGATAATTTCTTCTGTTATACTTTTACTTCTTATCCTATAGCCTTTTCTTCGTTATGTTATTTTTGTATTATTTTCATTAAGACAATTACCAATATGCACAATAAAAGACAAGTGACACAGTATGTAGGCTTGTCAGCCATGGCCAAAACCTCTCACCTTTTGAGAGGAAAACCCAATCAAAATTCTTCTTCTAGATCTTCAATTGATGAGTACCAAGACCATGACATAGACCCTTGACTCTAGTATCCTCCCAAGAACCTTTTCACTAACCTTGATGCTCTGCCGCTTCCCTTTCTCGACTTCCTTCTTGATATCGAACTTCTCTCCTTGGCTCCTTCTAGAGAAACTTGGTCTCTATGATCTCACTAACTTCCTTTAGAGAATCTTGGTCTCGACATATCGATCTTGATTACCTAGAAGAAACCTCCTTCGTTGTCCCAGAAGAAATCTCCTCTTTTCTGCCCCAAAAGAATCTCTTCTTCGTTGCCCCAGAAGAAACCTGTCTTCATTGATCCCAGAAGAAACCTCCTCTTCGCTGCCCCAGAAGAATCTCTTCTTTGCTACCCCAGAAGAAACCTCTCTTCATTGATCCTAGAAGAAGCCTCCTCTTCGCCGCCCCAGAAGAAACCTCTCTTTGTTGATCCCAGAAGAAACCCTACTTCACAATACCTAGAAGAATCTCCTTCGCTATACCTTTTTCACACTTCTTTTGTTGGACTCTACTTCATACTTATTCTTGATCGAATGCTTCTTGAGTTGCTTGCTCTAAGTGAGGCCGATCGTGGCTTATATATACACCTTTCCTCATGTCCTTTAGGCCTACATGATCACTTGTAGTTAGGCTGACATCTTCTAGCAGTTTCTTCCATCATTGTAGGCCGACTTGAAGAGGATAAGTGACAAGGTCTCAGAGGTATACTTTTCATAAACAAGTTTTACCTTTTACAAAGTGTAACATGAATTCATTACATTACAATGACTCTAGAATTTTATGATTAGATGACAAATAAATACTAAAGACTCTCAATGAGAGTCTTGTCTCAAAAATAAAATCTCTTTCTCATGAAACCCATGAAGCAAGTCAATACAATAATTTTATTTTTCTTCTTTACATCTAATTACATAAAATCATAATTACATCTCATTATGAAGGCCGAACCTAGTTACACTTTTCAACACTCCCTCTTAACTAGGGAGGTATTCATAATGGTAGTTGGACTTTCTCAATCTGAAGAATTTCTCATAAGAAGAATTCAGATTGGTAACTCATTTGTATAAAATCATATCAAATAGCAATGTTACATAGCAAGGCCTTGAATAACAACTCCTTGTCTCCACAAGATTTGAGCTCAATGCTGGCGAGACCAATGATTTATACAAACTCTCATCATTGTCTCTCTTAGAACATCCCTGCACGGGTACTTAGGGTGTGTTCCATGAGGACTATTCTTATCTTGGACTCCCCGTCCCTCAAAGAATACCAGTCCTCCATGGATACTCTTTTTGTTGGATGCCCTATCTCATCCTCAAAGAGTATCGAATGCCAAATGATTACCCAATCCTCTATTCTGTCTTCCCTGGTTAAAACTAGAATGCCATGTCTATCTCTCCCTTTCAAATAGGGAGGACATATTCCAATAAAGGAATGTACTCATTCCTACAAAAGGAATGTATCTAAGCTCCCTTTTGGATTAGGAATTTCCAAGTTTCTTCCAAGTAAGAAACTTCTTTTTAGGCTCCCTCTTAACTAGGGACCTACAACAACTCCTCATGTGGAACAACAAACTGCTTGAAGAACTCCTCCTTTCTTTGATGTCATCAATTTCTTTTGTGACGGAGTCTTCATATTTTGGGGACTTCTTCATAGGGCACATACCATCCATCACTTTCATCCATGAGTTAGTCATGTCCTCATTTCATCAGAAAGTGATCCATCAATTTTCCATCTGGCTTTGCTTCATGTCATTATGCTTTCATGCCATATTTTTCGAAAGGATCTTATACCCTTCAATATGGTCCTCTTGGAAGTCATCCACAAATCTTCCCTTTTGCAGTCCTACATAAGCCCATCCATATATTAGTTCAAAAATAAATGAACACTTAAATCAAAGATAACCTTTGTGATGGTCTTTCATCATGACATCTTCTTGTAGGTATCAACATCCCGCATACAAATTGACACATTTCCCAAAGATATTCATTGTCAAGGGTCTATAATTTTTTCCTACTTCTATCAGATTCTTCATATATTTCTGGGAAATATTCTAGTCAACTCATCTTGGTCTCAGATGTTGAATGCTTTCTACCCTTGTTGAATATTTTCATGATCTCTTCCTTTCTTTTCACAAACTTCATTCTTAGGAGCTTCCAATCAAAGTTCCTTAATTATAGACAACCACAACATACTCCATATGAGGAAATATTATGTTGATTTCATCTAGTGTGACTTATGCCTTCTTGCATCCTTTTAGAGGAGGATATCCTTTTCCCTTGATCATGATTCTCAAGATAGAAGTAGTGATCCATGTTACCTACAACCATATGACATGACATTATCATATTAAATACAAGCATACATACATCATTTACTTTTAGGTCATCTAGGCTTCTTTCAAAAACTTGCTTGCTTGAAAAGATCTTCAACCCCCTTGATCTGCTTCATCTCTTTTGTCATCATACCATCATGCCATGAACTCCACAAGTTGGAGTTCTTGATGAAACACTTGCTTGCACTCTAGATCGGTGAATCCTTCAATGAGGATTCCATCAGAGAATCTTGAGGATCTCACATATCATTATTCAACAGTTGTTTCCCTTTTGACTTGATGTATGATGAGCCTTGTCTTGGATGACTTTTTCCTTTCCTTATTTTTGGAATGAGGTTCCCAAGAGTTATATCCTTCATATTTGACTGCCATGATTTTGTTCTAGACATCCTTCATATTTTTATGGTGATGTCACGAGCTCTTATTTATATTGCTTCCATGATGCCATGATGCATCTTATTAATTATCATAGCCATATCCCATAACATAATATTTAGAAGTTATGTCAAGACTTTTTGTGAGGGAGACTATCTCAGCCATAATAGAGACCTCTTACTTCCTCCTTTCTGGGACTTCTTCTCTTCGGCTTCCTCCACTTCTTCGGTGATATGGGCTTCTTCTCTTCCTCTTTTGATATTGTCTCTTTAGGACAATATTTCCTGTAATGTCCATAAATTTTCCATCCATAGCATTGAAACTTAGCTATGCTCTTATTTTTTTCTAAGGAGAAAAATTTTCAAACTTCCCTTTCCTTCCTACAAATGTTTGAGTCCATTAACCTTCAACACTTTTTCCCTCAACTTTTCTTATTATATCTTGCATATAAACCACAAGTTGTAGAATGAGGTAAATTTCTTATCTCCATGGACATTTGTTACATTGTTAATCAGTTAGTGCATTCAGAACAATGATGATTATCTTCTTATCATCTCTCCCAGATCTTACAGTTGAGATAATATGAAGATATCCCTTCATTCTTTGATACCTTAAATTTTGTGTAGATCAGATCTAAGTCATGTGACCTTCTTTATCACATTTACAGAGAATATTCTTACGAGCTTATCATATACATCTCTTTGATGTCTCCAATATTGCTATATGAGGGGTCCTTTCATAAGAATCCCTTTCCATAAATTCAGAGGAGACCTTTTTCATTGATGTGTTCAATGACTTCACTTTCTTCGAGGACTATTTCTATCCTTCTCTTTCATGCAAGGACTTTCAATGAACCAACTAGCTTATAGATCTCCTTCCAAACACAAAGCCATTTTACCAAATTTGATTAAATAATGAAAGGTACTTACTTGACAAGTGAAGATTAAATCTTCATCTTAACCACTTCGATGATGGTTGACGAAGATGTATTAGTGCTCTCTTTTGGATGATCTTCTTCCAAATGAAAAATCATTTCTTTAATAAAGAAGACAACGCCTTTTGATCTAGCTCCTTTTGATGATGGTGATTGATGCAGATTTCTTTGTTGCTTCCTTGGGTGATCTTCTTCAAGGGAAAGGATAATATCCTTACTTCAATGAGAGGGAACTTGCCTCATAGCTTTGAAGGTGATGATAATGCCTTCTACTTTCAAGATACGTCAACTACTTTTGGTAGTGAATGAGTGCATATCAGAATTGCTTCTAGGGTTTCAACTTTCTCCAAGATGATGTGATCTTCATCTTTAAAGTCCTTCAAGCTACCTTTCTTTGTAGATAACTTGATAATGACTAGAGGACCCAAACACTTTTGTTGTTGTAGACTGATTCCTTGATCTAGGGTTTTATTCTTCAATGTAGATCTTGATCTTTTTCTTTGATAACCTTTGACTTGTTTCGATGCCTTTATTGAAACTCAATCCTTGAGTGTCTCTTTTATTAGATGCCCTTCCTTTGACTTTAGCACCTTAGCTCTGATGCCATGTTGATAAATATAGGGTATGA
>APFE030246084.1:22414-62905 GCA_000404065.3 Pinus taeda
GATTTGAGCCAGTGGGGATCTTGTTGAAAAGGATGTTCCACATCAGCAATCTCGTTCTAGGTGCTGCATTGAGTTTCCAAATAGCTTTCCACCAGTGCTGAACTGTTTCCGACTGTAAATGTTGTATGAGCTTTAGGTAGCCTTCCTTGGGGGAGTATTTCCCATTTTTGGCATGAGCCCATACTACTTGATCTTCTTCCCGTGTTATCCTAATATGTGCCTGAGTAAGTGCTTCCGTGAAATCCGCCCAGTCTTGCCTCCAATGCCCCGGGATATGGAGTTCGTGTGCTGTCTTCCATGCCTGCTGGAAGAAAGAGGAGTTTTCCAGATCTGCAATGTTTGCAACATGAGTGACTCCCTGATTTTTTAGGTGGGTGATCAACTGTACTGGGAGTCTGTGGGCATTCCCACATCCAATCCAGGGGTCTATTCCTATATGAACAGCGGTCCCCAGGTTTATTCTCCATGTTAGGCCGTCCCGGATAAGGGGGAGGGAGGATAGAACAACTTTCCATATGTTGGATATGTTACCTCTTGCCCTATGATCTCTACAGATCCATTTGAAGGTGTTGTCTGGGGCGATATACTTATCATATACTACTCTCGTCCAGAGGCTGTGTGAGGTGATGAGCTGCCAACCGAGCTTTGCTGCTAGTGCTCTTGCGAAAAGATCCAGCCTTTTTATGCCCCATCCTCCCCATTTCTTAGGTCTGGCAATTGTTTCCCATTTTACCCAGGCGAAGAGATTCCCCTGTTTATTCCCCTTCCATAGGAAGCTACAACAAATTTTTTGCAGTTTGGCTAGTATTCCCCTGGGAATCCAGGCTAGAGACATCCAAAACACCGTTGTTGCTTCCAACACTGCTTTTATAAGGGTGAGTCTACCTGCCCTAGTAAGGTACATGTTATACCATGCGTTTAGTCTCCTTTCTACCTTGACAATTAACCAGATCCAGTCAGCAATTTTGTATCCCCCTGGTTTGAGTCTGAAGCCTAGGTATTTCAGTCCTTCCTCCATTGTGTGAGTAGGGGAAGGGAACCGGCGGACAGTGTAAAGTACTTCGTGATGCGAGCATCCGATGGCGGTGAGGGTAGATTTTTAGACATTAATGGCCATTCCTGTAGCCTTCTGGAAGAGGTCAAAAATATGTTGCAGGGCGCAGGTATCAGCCACCCCCCTCGTTTAAGAATAAGAGCACATCGTCCACAAAGAGGAGGTGAGTTAGAGAAAGGTTGTCCGAGATTTTTATTCCTGTAATTCTGCCCCTCCTATGATTTGCACCTATCAGTCTGCTTAGTCCTTCCATGATGAGCAGGAAAAGCAGAGGTGATAAAGGGCAGTCTTGTCTGAGGCCCCTCTCTGCGGTGAAGAAGGGAGTGGGTGATCCATTGAGGAGGATACTGTAAGCCACATCAGTAATGCAACACATGATCCATTTGATAAACATATAAGGGAAGCCTAGGTGGGTGAGGAGCATACGGATGTAGAGCAGGCTAGCTTTGTCAAAGGCTTTGGATAGGTCCACTTTAAGGATCATGCCTTTCAGCTTCTTACTCTGCATTGAATGTAGGAGTTCCTGAGCCGATCCTATGGCTTCATGAATCTGGCGATTTTGGAGGAAAGCAAATTGTTCGGGGGATATATGAGCCGAGAGGATGGGCTTTAGTCTATTTGCAAGAATTTTGGCCATAATTTTATAGAGACAGTTACATAAAGAGATGGGTCAGAAGTCATTGAAAGATGAAGGCTTATCAGATTTAGGAATGAGAGCGATGAAGGTGGATTTGATGGCCGCGGAGATTTTCCCTTCGAGACGACAGTGGTTGATTACAGCAAGGAGGTCTTGGCCTAATAGGTCAAAGAAAGCAATGTAGAAATCTATAGGCTAGCCATCATGACCAGCGCTTTTATCTCGCTGAAAACCCCGGATGGTAGCCTCAAGTTCCCCGAGCGTGACCTCTTTGATTAATTCCCCTTCTTCTTCAGCTTCCACGAACCTGGGTAAATGTTCTGCCACTCTCATTATTTCTAGCAATGAGGCTTCCCTCGGGGCCTTATATGTATTCTTGAAGCGAGAGGTGGCCAAAGCTGCAAGTGCCTCCGAGGTGTGTACTTGTTTCCCTTGTTCATTTTGTAGCTCCCAAATAGTGTTGATTGCTTTTCTGCCGTTTGTAGAACGGTGAATTTTTTTTGTGTTTTCATCCCCTTCCTGTAGCCAAATCGCTCTACTTCTTATTCTCCAGCTCGCTTCTATGTCCTTTAGGACTTGTGTCCTTTGCTTGGTTAGAGACTCATAGGAGGCTTTCAGTTCCAAAGATGGGAAGGTGCCATCTAATTGAGAGTCTAGTTCTGCGATCATCTGCTCAGCTTGGGTTATGATGAGATCCTCCTGTTTCCTTTTCTTGTGGGCCCAAGCTCTAGATAATGCCTTAAGTTCTGAGAGATTTTGTACAAATCGAGATGTTGGGTCCTCTGACCCAAGTATAGGGTGGGATTTCCAGTAGTCGGAAATAAGCTTGATATAAGTGGGGTCTCGAAGCCATGTGGAGTTGAATTTGAAAGGGGATGAATTCTTATGTTTCTGATTCCAACCTCTAAGTATATGGGCCGGTGATCCGAGAGTCCACCACTACCGACCCATTGACGAGGTCTGGGGTGGCTGTTGTGGAAAACCTCTTTGATGATAAAACGATCCAATCTCCTAGCCAAGCTCTATTCCCCAGTTCGGTTGTTCCTCCAGGTATGCTGAATCTTTGCCGAAGGAATATCAATCTAGTGTTGGGACTCCAACAGGTGCTCAAAAAAGTCAGAGAGAGGGTCAATCTGAGCCTGATGTCCCCAAGATTCCGAGAAACCTAGGGAGAAATTCAGATCCCCACCCAGGATCACATTGTCGTCCAGGAGAAGGGGGGTGCTGAGGAGCTTTTGCCAGTATAATTCTCGGTTTTGGCAGGGTCCATAGACATTGATAATTCTTAGATCTTCTTCCAGATCCCTGGAGTATATGTCAGCACCCAGGAAACCCACCCCTCCCCACATGTTCTTCAGTTTAATGGTGCTCTGCTTAAAACCTACTGCAATTCCCCCTGAGCGGCTTGAGACATCGAGAGCTTGGAAAATCCATCCAGGCATCCAAGAGCTTAAAGTGGAGATGACTGAGTTAGCCTTACAGAGGGTCTCTTGTAGAAGGATAATGTCGACCAATTCAGATAAGAGGAGACGCTTCAGGGCCAGTTTTTTTTCGGGGCTGGCCATCCCTCTGCAGTTAAAGGACAAGATTTTCATGGAGGGGGATTGGGAAGGATTTTCTTTGCTCTAAGTGCCCTTTCAATTGTGTGTCGTTTACCCATAATTACTTCATCACCCGCTTGTTGCTTAGCTTTGTGTGAGTGGGAGGGTCTGCCTCTACCTTGTTTGGGGGCTAGGATATGAGGGGAGGCCTCCAGGCCTATGGCATCTAGCTCTTTCTGCTTTGCAGTCGAGCGAGTAGAGTATCTCGGCGAGGAGGTTACGGAAGGGGAGGGAGTCGGGAGGGAAGGGTTAGGGGAGGGCGAGAGGGAGCAAGATGAAATGATGTCCGAAGGCTTGGGGATGGGGCAATTCATGTACAGATGACCTGTCCTAGGGGGAGGGGAGGAGCTCGGGGGACCGTGGCCGGGTCGAGTGTCGACGGGGGGGGAAGAGATGGATTCAGGACCGGGGGGAGAAGGAAGGAGGGTAGCGAAGACGAAGACGAGAAATGAATAGAACCAGAGGATACAGGGGGGAGAGACATACCCGATGAGAAGATGTCCCCTTTTGCAGCCTTTGAGCGCGTCAGAGGTGGAGATAGGGCCCTATTCAGGATCTTGTTCTTCTTTTTCTGCACATGTGCAAGTGGTGCTTCCACGATATCAGATGTTTTGATTTGTTCCGCATTTTGTGTAGCCGCAGCCTGAGGCTCAGGGTTCCTAGCAACCGGTGCATCTTCCATTTCCCCGCTGTCCGGAGAGTTTTTCTTGAGGAGAGGGCAGTCTTTGAACATATGACCTACTTGGTGACATCTCCTGCATCGATAGGGGATTCCTTCGTAATCCAACTTCTTCTTTCTCGAGAACAATTTCCATTGAATGGTGATAAATTCCTGCAGGCCACCCCTGGTATCCATATGCACAAGTATTCTGGCGTATGCCATCACTCCGGTAGTGATGTATGACTTGTCTGACTCCATGTAAGTACCCAAGGTGTTGCCGATTCTCCTGAAAATGTCCTCGGACCAGTACTATAGGGGCAAGCCCAGGAGCCTGATCCAGACCGGTGCAACCCCAATTTGTTTCGTCTCCGGGTCGAAAAGGGGTGACCATCTTTTGAGCAGGACCGGAGCTTTTTCAAATTGCCAGAAAGACGACAAGACCCAGCTCGTGTGGTCGGCCCTGGCGAACCTCAGCGCGAACCATCCTCGCACGAATGTTTGGATGAAAGGGATTTCTGCTAAATGATGACCCCAGATCTCTACTGCCCACTGCTTCAGTCTTTCCGCTGAGTAGTTCCTGCCTCGAATGCGACCCACCAAAACTCTGTCCGCTAAGTCCATGGCGTCCCCCCACTAAATATCTTCTTCTAGCTTGAGAATGATGTCCGAAGTTCGAGACTTGAAACAACACTGTTTCTTCGAAGGTCGGGAGGACATGCGAGTAGGGTTAGTAGGGATCCTAGTTTCGGACGGAGCGTCAAGCGGGGGAAGAGGGTTAGGGTTTGAGGGGGGGGGGGGGCGGGGAAAGCCTCCGGGAGGGGTGGGATAGGGTTGAAACTGCCGGAGGAGACGGGGGCCGCAGGGGGAGGAGCAGAAACCGGAAATGGGAGGGCGTCCAAGGGGGGCTCAGCTAGAACTGGGAGAGGGTGAGCAGGCGGCGGGTCCGATGGGCCGGCACAGGGGGAGGAGGCCTGGAAATAGTCCGAAAGAAAACCAAGAGAGGCCGGGGAAGGGGCGGCGAAAGGCGTCCAGGAAGAGGGTTCTTCCGGATGAAGAGGTGCAAAATGAACAGGGTCCGACGACTGAGTGAGGTCCTCGAAACTGGCTGTCAAGCTTTCACTATACAGTCCTCCCGATGCCGCAAACGTGGATCGCCAGATGGATCTGTCTGCCAGCGGAGAATCCGAATAGTCCACCTTGTCAAGGTCCATGTCGCCAGGTGCTGAAAAAACAGGGAGGAACCTCGGAACCAGGTAACCGACGCTGGCAGGCTCTGACAGAGCTGTGAGTAGGACCGTCCTGTGGCGGGCAGAGAGGTAACCGTAAGGGGCGGATACAAGCTGGAGGAAAACGACGGGAGGGCCCTAGCGAAACAGGGAGCTAGAAACCCTTACTGCAGTTACAGTGAAAAATATAAAACAGATAGATCGGGAAAATGCAAGGAGAAAGGGGATCTGCCGGAGGAGAAAAGAGTTGTTATGGCCCAGGCGTGTGCCGAGTGGGTGTCAGGGGGTTGGCTGCAAGACCGATGTCGGCCTGCAACCCCGTTCCATAGCTTCCGTTCAGGCCATGATGTACCAGGCCCCGATTCGTCTATATATATATATATATATGATCTGCATTTTAATGCATAAAGTGGGGTTGCAAAACCTAAACCCATGAATGGGTCGGAAACTAATAAGCAATTGCTAAGTGGTGCTGAGAGGATAGCTAGGGGGTATAGCCACGTGGCCAAGCCATGAGGTGGCACTCTTTGAATCTTTAGGACTTTAATTGTCACATATCATGATCCGAAGGTTGGATTGAGGTAAAGTTTTATATCACCAGAATCGTCTCGATGAGACGAACGCAATGGTGATGCAAAACTAAGGTTTTTTGCAAGTTGAAAAGATTGAAATATTTAGACCCCATTTCCATACCAACACCTTAGATCTTGGGTCAACATAATAACCACCTCCTCTTAATCAGTGTTATGGTAAGGATTAGGAGGGTGTTGTTACCAATGGGATAAGTATACTCAACGAGCACAAGAAAGCTAAGAAAGAGCTAAGGAGAATCCACATTGCTCCCAAAGCCATAACAACTTGTCTTATGTTCATAGGTGACCTAGTCTTGTCTACAAATGGTGTAGTGGTAGAGGCCAGTGTGCTGAAGGGTTTATTAAGTCTTTTTTGTGAATCCACTGGAATGGAAATTAACCCATCCAAATCCTCCATTAGATTCAACGTAGCTAATTCTTCCTAAAGAACCATGATCATATTTTTTCTCCTTCATTGCATAGGGTTTTGAAGAAAGCTTTCATTACTTAGGATTCATATTAAATCCAAGTGGATATGGCCTCAAAGATTGAACTTGGATATTGGAAAATCTCAATGCCATGATTAACCACCAACCTCACATATGGATATTTATGGCAGGTAGACTAGTATTAGTAAAAAGCATTCTCAATGCAATTTCTGTCTATTTGTTGTCATTGGCCCAAATTCCAAAGTAGCTTCAAAGAAAAACTAGATCGATAATCTTCACTTTTTTATGGAAAGGGAACAAGGACCAAAACTAAACGAGACTTATTAGTTAGAAAACAACTTCAAAGCCAAAGGAACTTGGAGGATGGGGTATTGAACATATCCTGTTTTTCGAAGAGGCCCTACCATCAAGAGGAGGATGTAATATTCTCTCCAAAAAAGGATTATGGCAACAAACACTTACTAAAAAATACATAACTCCTAGATTTATTGAGGGATAGATGAAAAGTTCAATCAATTCCCCAAAGGCCAACATGGATTGAACTTTTCAAAATCCATTCAATCATCTAACAAAATAATTGGAGAATATATTTATTGGTAGGTTGGAAATGGTAAATATATCAGGATAACATCATACTCGTGGGTTGGAATTGGTAGTAGATTCAAAATGCTAGCAGTGCTAGGAGAGGCTTTAAGAGAAAAACACATCACTCATCTAACACATCTTGGTTTCTTGCTAGCCTGCCATTTCATGGACAAAATATAGAGAATAACACACAATTGCATATTTTAGGTGTAGTGGCAACTCAATGTATGGTCCTTCATGCATCCTTGACAAAGTTTGGTATTAAACTAATGATAAAACAAGACAATAATTTAGAGAGCCAATACCAAGCAGGGTGTTTATTCAATTAAATTGGGGCATGCAACACAATTTTAATCGTATAGAGAATGCTTCTTGGTGGTGGACCCAAAATTAGAAGACCCAAGGACCACATAAAGCTATTCTATTCATTTGGCTAGCACTAAAAACTGTGGTCCTCACTTGGGACAATCTCTAAAAAGGAGGTTGTGAGGGCCCAAGCCAATGCCCAATATGCAAAGAGGTAGGGGACGAAAATCTCTTTGGAATGAGTTTAATATGCTTTGCGATTCAACACCTATTAAATGGTTAGTAGAATGCATTAAATATGATTTACAATTTAGTTTCGATAAATGCTTATATGTACACTTAAAGCAATTGAAAATCCCTGTCATAGATTAATGAATTTGAAAATTATCTCATAGAAGCTGTGGTAGTTTGAAAAGTAATTCTCAATTTCTTTATGTTATAAGATATCTACCAAATTATCTAAATATACTACTTTTTGAAATCAATAAAAATAAAATAAATTAAAATAAATAAAAAACCAAATCTCTTAAAAATTACAAACTTTCTCATCCTACAATATAATTTTAAAAATAAAATTCGTTGTAAATTATTTAATAAAAGAGTGTTTTCAACGTTACAAATGAACTAGTTTAAAATAATGAAACACTAAAAAAATTAATCACAATTAATATTGTATAATTTAATTATATAAAAACTACCGATTTTATGAATCCAAATTTATAATTAAAATAATGATGATATAATTAGATTTTAAAAATAATAAGAAGCAATTTTTTTTAATACATTTAAATTGATTGAAGTGATTAAAACTAAAAGCACTGGCCTCCCATTCCTATTTTGTTCCTTTTATTTTTTCAAACTATCTTTAGATGAATTGGTTTTGGCGGGTGCTCCGGTTCTTTTTCTGTCAACGTCACGAGGCAGAAGAAGATTCAACAATTTATTGGAAAATCAAAGGTTCGAAAATTGTTCTCTATTTTAAACAAAAATCCATAAATTTTTTTCTTTCCAAGTACTTACACGGAAAGTCTAGGACTCCACTCATTCATTTGTTAAGACGGAATATTCTCATTTGTTAAGATTGAATATTCTTTATATGAGACTAATGTTTGAATTTAGGTTTTGTGGTTTATATTATGAAAATAAGGTTTTTTTGTTGTTGTAGTAGTAAAAATAACATTTTATTCATTTAGGTTCAAGTATATGGAAATGTGGTTGATCTCAAATCCAATTTGAATATTTTTTTTTTGTAAGTTTGGGTAGGACCTCATTTTTGAGTTTTTACATGTCCGTTATTCACCCCATTTCTGGGGAGGGTAGCACAAGAATCGAACCCAGAAGATTTTTTTGTAAGCTTGGGTAGGACCTCATTTTTGAGTTTTTACATGTCCGTTATTCACCCCATTTCTGGGGAGGGTAGCACAAGAATCGAACCCAGGAATCTCCGGTTCGGTGAGCACAAGAATCGAACCCAGGAATCTCCTGTTCAGTGAGACTTCATTTCCACAACGATTGCCACTTGAGCTAGGTAGCACAAGAATCGAACCCAAGATCTCCGGTTCGGTGAGACTTCATTTCGACAGCAATTGCCACTTGAGCTACCCCATGTAGACTTAATATCATAATTTTAAACTAAACTATAAATTCCTTATTTATATATATATTATTTATATATATATATAATTTATTAAATAAAAAAAATTAAACATACCAAAAATATTTTTTTTAAATAATTTAACTTCTCCCACCTAACTTCCATTCTCATACCCTTTCCCTAAATCTAAATCACAAACCCACTCAAATAAACTCATCTACACTTTAAAAACTAGATTATTATTAAGTATAAAATTTGAAAAAAAAAAAATCCTTTTCCAGCGTTCGTTAACTTTAAAGTATTTTTCCGTAAATATAATATCAACAAAATTGCAAGATGCTCCGAATTTTCGGTTATGGTGCAGCGGCTGCTGGCTAAATTAGAGTGGAAGCGAAGCAGCTTTTCCGAGTAGAGAAGTTATAAAGCATGCGTCCAGGCTTCAACTTAGAAGTACAGAAGTTGGTATACCTGTGCGCTTTAATCAATAAATTGGGTTAGTTTATTTGGATAGTTAGTTTATAATTAGGTTAGATTTTAGAATTAGTATAATTATATTAAAAATTTATGTGGTTGATATATTGAAATTTCATAAATATAATTAAAAAAAATAATACTGAAAATGCCTTTATAATGTACACTTAATTTATGTATTATAAAAATTATGGTCAACTTTAAGTTAAGAAAAAAGGAATTATAAATAAATGTTGTAAATAATAATGAGGAATTTATTAGAATTGGAATAATTTCAAATCCCTAGGAAATTGGTAGGTGGGGAGCCATGTGAAATGTAATTTTTTAAATTTACTAAAAGTTAATGCAACCTAACAAACTTTTTAATACTGTACAACTAACTCTTTAATACATTACAATGATAAGCATTAAGACTAAGCACATGCTAAGCATATTCCCTTGAGAACCAATCTAGGTACTCAATTAAAAAATAAAAAAAGTCAACAAATCCTCATGCCTTTGGCAATTACGACTAAAAAAAATAAAAGAAAAAATACATTAGAGTTTAGACTTCTTTGATCCATATTAATTATAACAACATCTTTTGGGAAAAATGACATCTAAGCATATGCTAAGCATATTCCTTTGAGAACCAATCTAGGTCCTCAATTAAAAAATAAAAAAGTCAACAAATCCTCATGCCTTTGGCAATTATGACAAAAAAAAAATAAAAGAAAAAATACATTAGAGTTTAGACTTCTTTGATGCATATTAATTATAACAACAACTTTAAGGAAAAATGACATAAGAGACAATTTGGTCCACGCGTTTGGAACCAACCAGTGTGGTTCATCTTCAGGACAAGATAATGAATCAGATCTAGGCAATGAGATAAATAGATGAAGAGAGTAGCTAACTAACGCTTAGAAAATAATTATTTTATTTTATATAATTTTATAATTTAATTTTGTTTTTTACAAAATTTTTTAACTTAATACAAAAATTATTATATAAAAATTCTTTTTGATCTGGTTTGATTTTTGTCACCAGCTGTTATTTTCTAATGGCTAGTTAGCTACCTCTTCATTTATTTATCTCATGCCTAGATCTGAGTTCATTATCTTGTTTCTACGATGAACCCCACTGATTAGTTCCGAAACACGTCGACGAGATTATCTACTATGTAATTTTTACCGAAAAATACTGTTATAAAAAATAAATTATAATAGATTTGTAACGCCCATAAATTTTTGAAAAAAAAATTATAATAAATTTGTAAGTTCGATAATTTTTGAATATTACAAAACTATGATAAATAGAAAGATAGAAACAAAATAAATTGTAAATTTTAAAATATTTGTAAAATATAATCGATTGAAGCGAATTTAATTGTTTCATTTAACTTTAAATTTTCAAAATATTCCCAAATTTATAATTAAAATAAATCAAATTTCTTTTAATTAGGACAAAATTGTCAATCAAATCACATAATCTATCCCATCCAAATAACCCAAATAAAGATTTAAATAACATGAATATATAATTTTTAACAATTTGGAAAGTTATTGAAATGGGAGAGAATCTAAACGCCAATTATACAACACCCCAGATTCCACGCTTCCCGTTCATGTGCAGCGTAAAAGCGAATTATACAACGCCCAAGATTACACGCTCCCTCATTTATTTATTGCTATCAGAATACGCGTGAATCTTCCACGCTTCATTCTTCTTCTCATTACGCCAGGGTTACGTCATTCAAATGTGTTGAGTACACATACATTTCCCACCTCCACACGGCAAACTAATAGGAGATGTTACGCATCTCACCAACGCAGTTCCCGGCACATGCAGCTTCTGAAGGGCACAAGCTTTTCGCCTCATATTTTATAGTTTAAGATCCATTTCGTTGAACTCTTTTGCATGAAGGGATGGCATTTTGTGCGTGGTCCAATGGTTAGGTGGAGAAGTTTGGTTTCCACATATGTTTTCTCATCAAAAACTTTCACCCCACTTCACTTGCATATATCCAAGTAAAGTTTTTTACTCCATTGTTAAATATCAAGGAAAAACTTCACTCCACTTCACTTTCATTTTCTAAATAAAATTAGAAAATTTAAAAAAAAACTTCACTCCACCTCACTTTCATTTTCTAGATAAAATTACAATTTTTTTTACCCTATTATTAAATATCACCAAAAAAAACTTCATTCCACCTCACTTTTATTTTCTAAATGAAATTACTAGGTTTTTTACCCCTTATTAAATATCACCAAGAAACTTCCCTCCACCCACACTTTTATTTTCTAGGTGAAGCTATAAGGCTTTTTACCCCTATTGTTAAAGCTCACCCAAAACCTTCACTCCAACTCACTTTCATTTTCATAGAAAATGATTGATGGAATTCCCTTTTAAGTGACCTACCCTTTTTTTGGAGTGACTTTACTCTCGCGCCAAGAACCTTCAACCTACCCCACCTTCTTGTACGGGGATGGAGGTCGAGTGAAGTTATACAACTTTTTATTCTGTCGTTGAATATTACTAGAATCTTTCACTTTCCTTCACGTTCATGTATGAGGGTGGAGGTACGGTGAACATATAAGATTTTTTATTCCATGTCTCAACACAGGGGAGAGGTTTCAATTTACTTCACCCTCATGTATGAGGGTGGAGGTAGGGTGAAGTTATTAGATTTTTTATTTCATGTTTTAACAGAGATGAGAAGTGAAAATGTAAGTATATTTGGTGATTAAATTGAAATAAATTTATAGAATGAATGATATTTAGTATTGAGAATTTATGGTGTTGATCTATGGTATTCATATGGAATATGGTCTATTTAAAGGGGGAAATTAAATCAGTCTCGATTTGTCTTAACTTTGGATCTACCAAAGTCCAAGAGGAATCAAATCTCTTTTTACTCTAAAAGAGGTTTATGGTATTCATATGGAATATAGCCTATTTAAAGGGGGAAATTAAACTAGTCTAGATCCATCTTAACATTGGATCTACCAAGCATTGAGAGCGATCAAATCTCTTGAGATGCAAACCTCTTTTACAGTGAATCGAGATTTGATCCCTCTTGGAGCTTGGTAGATCCAGAGTTAAGATGGATCTAGGTTGGTTCTAGTTACACATAAGATAAGAATATGATAAAATTTTCATACATAATCGTGATTTTATCATGATTCAAGATTTATGTATGGTGAAATTATACTTTTAAGGGTTTTGCTTAATTTTGAATTGGTCTAGATGATTAAGAATTTGATTACAATTTTGGATTAATGAGAACTCTAACTTTCTATACCAATAGAGTTTAGCTATTGAAAGGAATTTAGCTACAAGATTAGATGGCTCCATAATAGGTCTTCCAAGGTGCTTTGAAGAAGGTATTAGGAGTCATAGGTGGAGTGCCAAATGGGTGTTTAATAGACAGGCTGAATAAGATGTTGGCATACTTGGGTTGGGAGCACCATGGCATTGATCTAATGAGGTCAAATGCCTAGGTTCAAGACATCCACCCAACAAGGTCTTATGACCCACATAACTAATGAGGTTGATAGTGTGGAATGCTTCAATTATAGGGATAGGTCGCTGAGATTGGTTGAGTATTTTGTGAGGAGTTTGGAGTACATTGCTATGAGAATCAAGGTATTAGTTCAATGAGCTTGGGAAACCTACTTGGTGAATCAGGTCTAAAGTGTGGGACAAACTAGTTTAAGGTATTAAGTCGTGGTGTGACTAGTCGAGTGCTAAGTTAATGAATTAAGATGCTTAGCTAGGAAGGCCAAGACACTCACTCAACAAGGTTGAGTGGACCACATAACAAACAAGGTTAGCTAAGTGGGGTTGAGTTTTATTCAATTGATGCAACAATTAGACAATTCATTTGATGGAATGACTCTATGGAGAATAGACTATTTGTTGGGACTTGCAGTGCTTGATTAGTAATGAGTAACTAGTTAGGATTTTTTGATTTGTTGACGGAAGAAAGGGAATTAGCTAAAACAAGGACTAGGCTAGAGTAGTTGGCTGATTAATGAGTCAATTTAGGATGAAGTGTATAACTTAGTTATATAGATTTGTCTAGGTTGAAATGAACATGAAGTCTTGAGTTTAATAAAAAAAGTTAAACTAGGTTGAAACGAACATGAAGTCTTGAGTTTAGTAAAAAAAGTTAAACTAGGTTGAAACGAGTAAGATGTTGAAGGATGGAGTATTTGACCCACTCATGGATGGATTTGACTAGAGTAGGGATAGTAGGAGGTTTCAGTCCAACTAACAACACAATGCCAATTGTGCATGGAACACCATACATGGCTAGTGAGGATTAGGTAGATGATTTAACCTACAGTAACTTTGTTCATAAACATAAAATTGAGACATTTGATAATGAAGACTTTATTGGTGGTGAATTGAAGTTCACATGTCCAACCAAAGGAGTGTCTTGGTTGGGCCATTTGCCATAGCTCAAGAAGAAATTGTTTCTTTGGTACGCACATGCTATTGGAGGGTTAGTGGTGTTTGATTAGTTTGTTAAATTAAATTGATATATAGTAAGGATGATTGTTGCAATGGTTCATTAACATTTTGTTAATGCTACACAACAACTTCAACTTAAATAATATAAAACACTCAAAAAATCATGTTATGATTATATAACAATTTTTTATTATTATATAAAATAAAGCCATACCAAAGATTATGGCATAATTGAGAACCATCATATTTTCACCATTAAATAAAAAATTTGATTAATTTAATTTATTCATACTAATTGATTTTAATATTAAATAATTTTTAATTTATTTTTCGGTAATATTATTAGCCAAAAATACCTTAAATCATTATTCTAATTAAACAAATTTATTTTTTTTTGGTAGTAAGCACCATCGGGATTTGAACCAGTGACCTAACACAAGGAGTCCCTTAACAGTACACCCATTCACCGCCAATCGAAAGATCCTATGGGCTAACAAAATACATTTTCAACTTTACCATGATAAAGTAATAAAATTACAACATCCAATTTTCAATAACATAAATATATATTAAAAATATGATATTTTAATTTGTACTTATCACTACAATGATGCTTTACCTTATGCTTTCATAGATTTTGCAAATCCAAATCCCCTTACAAATATAATGAACCCTCTCTAGTGAAGATTTTATTGGTGACATCTTTTCGGAAAGGGGGTTTTATAGATTTAATGCATGGAAATGGTATACCACTTTTTAATTTTAGGATGTCCATTGTTGTTGGTGCATTAAATGACTATTAAAAGTAACTTTAATACCTACATTAGTTATCAAACCACAGAAATGTTGAAAATGGCAGCAAGAAATGCTAAAAATAACATTGCTATAAATAGCATTTCAGGATATACTCCAACTCTGTTGGAAATAACAAAAAATAGAAATGCTAAAAATGACATTGCTATAAATAGCATTTCGGGATAGATTCCAATTTTAATTAGTCGCTGAATTAAAATTGAGAATTAAAATTCGAATTTAGTCTCACGAGTTGTTTGAAAAATAATTAATTAATTCATCTTGAGTTAATTAGTTGGAGAAAATCAAACATGAAGTCTTTGTGAAGTGGTGGCCTGGGTGCAGGCGATATAGACAAACGTCCAAACCCTGATATAATTTCTTCTAACTCTGGTTGAATTTCTCTTTCTGTTTCAAATGGTGTATCAGTTATCTATTGTTAGATTGACTGCTTAATGAGGTTCCCTTTTTTCTCCTTCATATAACCATTCTTCCCTTTCTAATAACCCCAACCCTTGTTATTGATGCTTTTTTTTCAAGGAAATGTGTTTAACGCAATTAACACTATCGGCGGTAACCATCGGCCCTTCCAACTCTCCTTCCTCCGATACGATAACACATGTATTATCGGAGATCACGATCGGGGACTCCAATATTCTAAAGGCCTGCTCCTCCCACTCCGATCTTGTGATGCGATAACAATTGCAGACCCGACAACCTTTCCACTCTTCTCTATAATGTTTTGGGTCTGGGCTATCGGAGTTTCGGACTTCGGTGGTTTAGCTATGTCCCGCTCCCACTTAGTGATGTGATAAAGGGTTCGGACCCGACGAGGGTATCGTCCCTGTACAATAAAATTTGAAGTAGGAAACTCTGTTCCGGCTAAGTATTTCACGATTTTCTTGTGTAAAGCAGAGTTTCCGCTTGGAAGCTCAACAATGCTTATAATGGAAAATAGGGTGTGCCAATATAAAGGAAAAACACATTAGCAAGCTTAAGACAAATATCAATAGGAGGAACTGAGCCGAATCACCATTAACAAGGTTCAAAAGTAAAGAAGCGCAACCAAAAATACATACAAATTCGAGTTGACAAAGAACCATTAATTTAGACACATAGAGAAAGGTTTTGAAGATGACAATGTCTCTGGGATCGACCAACTCAGAGCAGTCCCGTTATTCCTTTAAAACATAATAGATAAAGCTTGCTTAGTCTTTATCTCTTACAAAAGCATGCCAATTACATAAACGATTAAAGCAATTATCCATCAAAGCTTATTACAGCTTATCCATAAGCGATTATTACAATATGGTTTTATTCTTAAATTCTATCCTTATCTTAAACTAGAAAAGCATGGCAATTGATGGCTAAAGGACCCCACTCTTTTTCCTGTAGATTTTTTTGATTTTTGGAATAAGTTTGAAGATTTTTCCCTCCAAGTCACATGCTCCTGCATCATGAAGACATGAAACAATTATCCCTTTGATTGAGGAAGTTATCCCTTAATTAAGGAGATAAGGATGAGTTGTAATTAGTTAGCTTAGTTAACTGAGTTAAGTCCAGTTAAATTAGTTCCAAACAGTTGGAGGAACTAATTGTGAGTTCAGTCAGTTAATGCATGCATGCATGCAACTAGTGTTCTCCAGAAAACTAAATATTCTCTCATAAATAACTTGTGCATGTTAGTTCAGAGAAAGACCCAGTTGAGATTAAAGGAAGGGACAATGTACTATCAGTTGGAGGAATTTTCCTATAAAGGAAACTCATCCATGCAGAAGGAATTATCTCCTTCAGGATTGCGCAGTTATTTTAGAGGTCAGTGTTGTGTGTGAGGTGAGAATCACACAGGTTGCAGCTGGAGGACCCAGGAGAAATTGCGTAAGGAAACATGAGGCTTGGAGGACTGAAGGAAGGCATATGTCTTGTCTATTCTGTCTATGAGAAGCAGTGAGGGATTATACTGAGAGCTGGATAGCTTGTGAGCTAAAGCTTTGTGTAATATTGAGATATTTCCACTTGTATGATAATACAAATAGCGGGGTTTTTAGCTGAGGCTTTCCCTAGAGTATTCTTCTGTGTTTCATGTGATTGAATCTTCTTCTCTGATATATGTGTTCTGTTTGATCTTGCTCAAAATCGATTAAGCTTTCGCAAGTTTGATTGTAGAAGTAGATTAAGTATTTTGCATAATTAGATTAATCTACAGTTTCTCTACAAGATGTGTAGAGAGCAGAATTTCTTCATGGTATCAGAGCAAGGTTTTGTAGGAAAAATTCTACATTTTATCAGAGTAAAGGTTATCATAGCTGTGAACAGTTTACTGAGAATAATTCGAAGTTTGAAGTTTGGGGTTGCAGGTGCAAACTGAATTCACAAGATGGGACATTATGCAACTAATTGCCCATCGAAGAAGTCCAAGAAGGGATTCTTGGAAGGATCTGAAGGTGAGGCATTGGCCTCTTAGTTTGAAACAAACTTTACCCTCTTCGCATGCATGGTGTCATCGATGATGGGTTGTGTTTGGTATATTGACAGTGGAGCCTCATTCCACATGACTGGCGATAAAATCTTATTTAGTACCTTGGAGGAGAAGGACCTCCAGATGCGCATAGAGATGGGCGATGATGGAAAGTACCGTGTTTCAGGTGAAGGTACGATTGTGTTTCAAAGGGAGCATGGAGCTCTTGTCACCCTAACTGATGTGAAGTGTGTGCCAGGACTGAAGAAGAACTTGGTATCGATCACGATGTTTGAGGACAAAGGCTATGATGTGGTCTTCAGTAAGGGAAAGGTTTTCCTTAGACACATCACCACGAGACAAGTGAAGCAGATCGGTTCACGAGTCAAGAACCTGTATGCTCTTGAGGTTCAAGATGCATGCAAAGCCTTGAGGAGCAAGGCAAATGTTGGAGACTTGGTGGTTGAGAGGGAGAGTACATTACCTCTCAACATGCAATTCCAGAAGAAGTCTTAAACAATTGTGGAGGAGCCACAATTAGTGAAGCAGCTTCAGGAGGTTGTGGAGCAGCCACAACTGGAGAAGTAGAGAGGAGACTGAGTGGAGGCATCCACTCATGCAGAAACCTCCAATAGGGGGAAATTTCGAGCCAAGTGTTCAAAGGGATCACATGCGTCCATACCTCCAGGTGTGATGTAGGGCAATGTGAAGTGATAGTCCCAAGAAGGCTGAAATAGGGGTAGGACCCTTGAGGTACCCAACCTCTTTGATTAGACCTTGCTACGGAAGCCCTGACGAGGAGTAGTAGGACTGGCTGAGTGGGTAGAGACAGATGCGGATGGAGCAACAGAGGAAGCTTCAAAATTAGAGGGTGTTTCTAGCCTAGCAGGGAAGTCAGTTGGGAGATCAATTACTTACTTCTCAGTAATTGAGTTGCAATGCAGCAGTGGGTAGCACGATGCAACATGATGAGAGGAGGTGCAGTGCGGATGCTGTGCTGGGAGATAGAACCAGTAGAAACACGGATGTAGCAGGAGGAATTAGTGTGATTGATGCAGTCAGATACTGAAGAGCACAAAGGTGAAGAGTTTTCAGTCAACAAAGGCAATAACAGTTAGAGACTTTGATGACAGAGGCATCATTCTAATTCAGGTTGGATTTTTTTGTGTTCCTAGAGTTGTTGGAGTAACAACACTTGAGAGAAGTGTTGCATGCAAAACATTCCAAAGGTTTAGGATTAGGTTCGAGTTGAATGCCTTTCTTGTTGAGAGGGAGTGCTGAAAATGGCAACAAGAAATGCTAAGAACAACATTTCAGGATATACTCCAACTCTGTTGGAAATAACAAAAAAATAGAAATGCTAAAAACAACATTGCTATAAATAGCATTTCGGGATAGATTCCAATTTTAATTAGTCCCTAAATTAAAATTGAGAATTAAAATTCCAATTATAGTTTCACAAGTTGTTTGAAAAAATATTAATTAATTCATCTTGAGTTAATTAGTTGGAGAAAATCAAACATGAAGTCTTTGTGAAGCATGCAACAATTTTCCCTTTGATTGAGGAAGTTATTCCTTAATTAAGGAGATAAGGATGAGTTGTAATTAGTTAGCTCAATTAACTGAGTTAAGTCCAGTTACATTCGTTCCAAACAGTTGGAGGAACTAATTGTGAGTTCAGTTAGTTAATGCATGCATGCATGCAACTAGTGTTCTCTAGATAACTGAATATTCTCTCATAAATAACTCATGCATGTTAGTTCGAGAAAGACCAGTTGAGATTAAAGGAAGGGTTAGTGTACTATTAGTTGAGGAATTTTCCTATAATGAAACTCATCCATGCGAGGAATTATCTCCTTAGGATGTGCAGTTATCAGAGGTCATGTTGTGTGTGAGGTGAGATCAAAAGGTTGTTGCTTGAGGACCCAGGAGAAATTGCGCAAGGAAATAGGAGGCTTGGAGGACTGAAGGAAGGCATATGTGTTGTCTATTCTGTCTATGAGAAGCAGTGAGGGATTGTACTGAGAGATGGATAGCTTGTGAGCTAAAGCTTTGTGTAATCTTGAGATATTTCCACTTGTATGATAATACATATAGCGGGGTTTTTAGCTGAGGCTCTCCCCAGAGTATTCTTCTATGTTTCATGTGTGATTGAATCTTCTTATCTATTATATGTCTTTTATTTGATCTTGCTCAAAATCGATTAAGCTTCTGCAAGTTTGATTGTAGAAGTAGATTAAATATTTTGCTTTAGTACATTGCATAATCAAATTAATCTACAGTTTCTCTACAAGATGTGTAGAGAGTAGAATTTCTTTCGGAAAGTCTATTTATTTCAAGAGTGTTCAACATTGTGTATGCAAGTGAATTCATAGGCTAATTCATAATGAAATGATTTAGAATCGTTGCAATGATTAACATCTAATTCTTGAAGTTCAATCCAAAACAATTCTGAAAGAAATATTTAAAGCATTTTCAAATCTACTTTAATCTATTATGTAGAGGACTGAATTGGAATGCAAGTAAAATGAATCACTCTTAGCAAATCTAACTAGTATAGACAATAATTCGTTCAGCAAGAAGGAAAGCTACAACAAATGAACAACGTGTAACTATTCAAACATCTCATGGAAAGCAATCAATTGTAATCTTAAGATCTCTGGTAACACTACTTTAGAATGAACAACAATCAAATACTTAAACTAACTTGATAAATTTAGTAAAGATTAACACACAAATGTAAAACACAACAAGATCTAGAATCTAGTTTGAACGACAAAAGAAAATCGTAATAATCAATACTCACAACAATCAAAATAATTCTAATTTCATGAACTAATAGTAATAAATAATTGTAAGAGTAAACATAAATAAATATGACACAATTAAAGCAGTAAATCTCTTATCAGCCGGGCCTGGAGTCTCCATAAGTCACTGCTGAAAGACACTCAGAATGCGATTGTAGGTAAAACACAGTCTTCTTCATTAAACTTGATAATAGAGTTACAACGTCACAGTAATGAAAGTATTCTATGTCAAAAATGAATAGTTACAATCTCGAAATTTCTAACTAGCTGTTCATTTCACCTGGTGGCTTTATATAACCCAGGAAAGACAAACTGATAAAAGTGAATCACAACTGACAATCTGATTTCACCACATACTAGACTTGGTTCTCCTAGTTTTCCGTTGGCCTTCGTAATCAAGACGTTGTCCATTTTCTTTTCTTGGTCGTTGCTGTTCCATCGTTTGAACAACAATCATTCAATTCATGTTCCTACATATAAAGATAGCAAAAGTTAGTTTTTCACGCCCAGATTTACCCAATTCGTTAATGATAGATTTTATCCAACTTCTACAATTGTTTCTTCTATATTTATTCCTAAAACGAAGATAAACACATAAAGTCAAATGATTAATTAAGCTAATATGAGGATAAAACATACCTTTTCGACGACCCAGCATACTCCCCTGCTTACCTTTTTGCATGTCCTCATGCAATCAGATGATTGAGGTGCAGTTGTATCAAAGAATAAGTAGGATAAACTTCTTCCTTATATATCCTAAAACCGTTTTTCTGTTTAAGTATTGCAAAATCCTGGTTTACATGGCAATCTGGAAAATTATAATCACTGTAATACCCGTCAGGAGGGTACCAGATAATAGGACATTTGTAGTGGCATCCTATCCAGTCAGGGTTCATGCTTAGGACCATATTGCTGTATCTGTGTAGGCGAGTAGTAGCAACTTTGAAATTTCTATACCGAAATGGCTCCTTGTTCCTGAGATTGTTAGTGGAAGCTTCCCATCTTTGTCTTGCTGCTGAAAAAGCTTCCTCGTTAATTTCCTGAAAGTATTCCTTTCCTGCCTGTATGATATCTGTATGTAGTGGCATTAATTGAGCCACAACTCCTGTTTGTTTCATGAACTGTTATGCTAGACAGAAATATGCAAGGGTTTCATGGGTTCTCCTCTAACCCATAAATCTATACTATATTCCCTTTTTTGAAAAGTGTTATAGGATTTATCCCACTTAATATGATTGGTAGCAAAAGAGAGAAAAACTTGAAATTGAATATCCCCAATGAAGGGGCTAGGATTACTATCCAGTTCATCCTCCAGGAAAAAATTGTGCATGTATAATTCACATAGAAGGCCCTATACCTGTTCATTTTGTTCCTTAAAACATTTGACAAAGTTTGGAGTGGTCTTGAATTCCATTGACTTACCAGCCTTGACAGCTTTAACTTTCAGCAAGAGGTATCTTTCTAACAAGAAGAGTGCATAACTGGTGGCAGGTGATCGACAGGACAAAGCATTTGAGTAAAGAGAATAAATAGTTTTAATTTGCTCCTCAGCCTTCTGCAACTTGGCTTGTGCTTTCTCTAATTTCTTCTGCTCATCTTTGAAGTTGGAAAAAGTCTCGTCTTTTGTTACATTAAGTGCCTTGAATTTCTTTCGCAACTCCTGGTGTACCAGTATCGGTACTACTTCTTCCTTATGTTGAGCCAACTTCTGCTGAGTCTTTGTTAATTCATTCTGTAATTTCATGATAACAACTTCCCTTACCAGAGGAACATAGTGAGGGTTTTCCTCTGTCCGAGTTTCACTATTATGTGTTATCATTGAATCAGTTTGAACAACAACTTCGGTTGTTTCTTGAGACATACAACAATCTACTTGGGAATTTCCTTCAAAATCAATTTGAACAACAACTTCAACTATTCCTTGGGGCATACAACAGTCTTCCTGGGTATTCTCCTTAGAATTGGTTTAGACAACAACATCTGTGGTGGGAAAGTCTGTTTGGGTCTCCATTGAGCAAACAGAAGGACCTTTAGTTTGAGTCTCAATATTATTCAAAGAACATTGCTTTGTTTGGGTCCCTTTTTAAAAAACACAAGGACTCTCAGTCTGAATTTCAATATCCTCCAAAGAACAGTGTTCTGTTTGGGTCCCTACAATTTCCAATTCCACTTTCAGCTTTCGAACCCTAACTGCTTCCTTTAACCACTCTCTCAATTGCTTAACTGTTTTCTTCTGCTTCCTATACTTCTTAAGTAGCTTCCTCAATCTATCCTTATACGTTTTCTTCGTTGTGGGGTTTTTGATCGGAGGTGGCACAACTATGTTTATTTCAGGTTTAGGAGGAGCTGTGCCAATATCAGGATAATGTTCCAATGGAATAGTATCTCCCGATGGATTCTCATCTTCCAGGTCTTTTTCTACATGGGTTTCTCTCTTAGGGGATTCCAATAGAACAATAACTCCTGAGTGATTGTCATTTTCAGGGTCTTCTTCTGCAAGGGTCTCGTCCTCTGGGGACTTCATTAAAACAATATCCCCTAGTTGATTTTCATCCTCCAGGGTTTCTTCTGTAAGGGCTTCCTTCTATGGGGATTCCAATGGAACAATAAACTTTGGTTGATTTCCATACCTGAGGGTTTCCTCTGCATGGGCCTCTTTCTCAAGGGACTCATTCATAGAGGGAACTGATTCCCTCTAACCCTCCAAATTATCAGCAAATGGCAAAGTTTTAGCATGGCCAGAACTATCAGCAGAGGCAGACTGGTTAAAGGAATGATTTTTCCCTTCAGATTTTCTAGATGGATCCCTTTGTTCACAATATGTCCCCATATTCTCCAATACTCGAGCCATTTCTTCCTCATATTTCTGCAAAAAATCATCTTTCGGACTTGGAGAGGGCATATGAGATGACCCTGCTTCTTCTGTTGGAATTTGGGTGTGCTGCTATGATTTTATCCTTGCAGAGCGCCTACACTTTGCTGGGCCCAAGGCTAAAGAAGGATTCCTTCTTTTTCTTGTCCTTTTTGGACCTGTTACCTTTACTTCCTGTTGTTCAGTCTCTGGGTTTTCTTCTGGTGCGGTTAAGGCAGGATTTACAAGGTTATCCCAAGTTAATTGCTGTTGGGCTAGTTCATGAATGATGATTAACTTAATCAGACCATGATGGATGATGACAGAATGTGGGTCCTGAGCTTTCCTAACTCGACTAGCAAAGTCATTCAATAAAGAACTTAAATAAAATGGAAAATTAACTGTAATTTTCTGCGTCAGAATAACTAACAATTTGAGTTGTCTAGGTTTTACCAAATCTTGATGTTCGTCACAAGTGATATACCTCTGAATAATGGTCACCAATTCTTGCCATGGTTTCTTTAAAGCTGTGGGGTGAATCCATTTTCCTTTGCGTATGAATTGTTCATCTAGGTCTTGGAATACTGCAACTGCGTCCCGCAGGAGAACATGCTTATCAGTCCATCTTGTGCATTTTGCTAAAAGTTCAGAGACTTCAGCTATAATTGCTTATGAAATTGTTATATTTCTTCCCTTCACCGTTTACGTCCATTCTGTAGATTTTGCAAAAATTCAAGTGTTATTTCCTCATGGAATCCCTGTAATTTTCTCAAGTATTGAAGCCAGCTGGCGTGCTCAAGAATTTCGTGAGCCTGTTATGATACTCGGAGTACTGTAGGTTCAATGAAGATGGATTTTCCTCCCATGGTTGTTGTTTCTTAGTAGCTGGTTCACTTGCATTTTTGCATGCACTCTCCTCACAATTTCAAAGTTTGGAACAACACTGTAAACTGTATACAAAGTGTTAAATTTATTAACAGAGCAACAACGTTGTTTTAGAGTTAATATTAGGGGAAATTGTGTTGTTTGTCACATCGGCAATTTTTGGTGCAGCGTAATAATTAATTCACATGCTATCCATAATGCTTACCTTCCCCACTCCAATCAGAAAATAATATAATAATCATTACACATGCTATCCATAATGCAGACCTTCCCCCCTCCAATCAGAAAAGGGAATCCACGACCATAAAGCATGGGAAAAAGGGAAAGGGCGTCGGGAATTCATAAATGCAGTCGGACAACAATCAAAGCAGCGTAAATACGACAAAAACGGTCATAGTAGTACAAGTCACAAAAGATTTGAAATTCCTGTAAAAGGAATAAAACAGAGACTAAATCATTATGTGAAGAGATATTTGCCTTAGGTGGAAAAGGTGATGATCACATGACCGACAATAAATGATAATGGATGTTGGTATCGATTGATCGGACAATAATGATATAATGCATATAAAGATATAGTTTACCATGCATGTTGGTTAATTTAGTTATAAACGCTGTTCAAATGGTAAATTCACCTTTAGAAATGAGTCAATAGGAAGTAATGGAATAAACAAAATTTGGTAATGTAACATAGCACTTCAATACCACAAGTAGAGTCACTATTGCCAGCAGGTGTTCATAGCCTCGACAGGGTTGCTTTTTAACCCAAAAATGAGTGAGACTCCTCCTTTTAGTATTTAGATGATTTTCCTTTTCATTGCTATAAAGAGAACACTATGCTGGCATGGTAACCAGATAATCATAGTTCCATTCACTAGGATATAACAAAGTGATCAGACCGGCTCATGATGAGACCTCCTGTCCTTCTGACAGTTTTGACTATAAAGAAGGTCATTACCCTAGTGTGGTGACCATAATGGAATTTCACTTGTTACACCCTTATGATCATGGTAGGCTGACTTGTGATGAGACCCCCTATCCTCTTTAAGAAGATGTGTGTTGCATTTTCATATTTTCATATTTTTATTGTAAAGGGAGGAAGGCTCATTTACTCCTTAAGAGTCAGGGATGGCGTGAGAAGTAAAAAAAATGCCAATGAAAGTTATGCTTTTATCTCTATATCATCATACCAAAGGGAATTATCAATTGAAAGTGTGAAAGATAAACCATCATGGTATTAATATAGTAAATCATTTTATGATATGTCCGAAGAGAAGATATTCAACCACTCATTATATAGATAAACCATGCCAGTTTCAGAATAAACATAACCATCAAAGATTTTACAGGTCATAATGGTATTAATATTACTGTTTTTCTTTTATCTCAGGTACAAATTCCAAATCCAAACAGACGGTTTTACTAAGAAAACACAAGAGAGAAAAATGACAATTTGATACAAGAATGACCGTCGATGGAACAACAAAAAGAAATCACAGCTGTTCGTTATACCGAACAACAACTGTTCAATTGATTGAACAACAAACACACAAAGAAAAATCGGTGCTGTTCAATTGATTGAACAACAAAACACACAAAAACAAATCGGTGTTGTTCAATTGATTAAACAACAAAACACACAAAAAGAATCGGTGCTATTCAATTGATTGAACATCAAAACACATAAAAATAAATTGGTTCCGTTCAATTGATTGAACAACTAAACACACAAAAAGAAATCGGTGTTGTTCAATTGATTGAACAACAAAACATACAAGAATTGGTGTTTTTCAATTGATTGAACAACAACTGTTCAATTGATTGAACAACAAAATACGAAAAAGGGAAAAATTGGAGCTGTTCATTTGTTTGAACAACAGCTATTCAATTGATTGAACATCAACTGTTCAATTGATTGAACAACAATTATTAAACACACCCAAAAAAAAAACAAGAGAAATCCTCATATTTACATAGTGATGCCTAAACTAAACTGCAACCAACCGTAAAAAGAATATATACATTATTTATAGCTGAAGAAAGATAACTTTTTATGAAAGTAAAGCTACCGGGTCATCACTCCCTGCAGCTAAAATTTGCATAGTGGGATCATCACGTACGTGTTGGCAAAAAGACTCTTTGGTGATGGTTTATGATAAAGACACACCCGATGTCCATTCACCTGGAAAGAATGGTCAGACTCATCAACGGTCATCAGAGTGAGAGTGCCATTGTTGTGTACCTCTTGAATTTCATAAGGGCCAAGCCACCTTGTCTATAACTTGCCCAGAAAGTTTTGGAATCTGGAATCATAGAGGAGCGCCTAGACTCCTTTCTAGAACGTCTTCTTTTTAATAAGACTGTCATGCCACTTTTCCATTTGCTGCTGAATAATTCCAGTGCGTTGTAGAGCAAGTAGTCGAGCCTCATCCTATTCATTTATTTGTTGAAGTCGTTTAGTTTGGGCCTCCGTCAGATCCAATCCCACTTCCTGGGTTGTTACGAGAGTCTTTATTTCAAATTCAATAGGAAAGATAGGTTCTTTGACAAATACAAGTTGGTACGGAGAATATCTAGTAGTATTTCGCCAAGTTGTGCAATAGGCCCACAAGGCCTCTAGCAGTATAGCAGCCTAGTCTCGTCGACGTGTTGAAACTATCTTGGTCAGAATTGCTTCGATGACCTTATTGGTGCTTTCAACTTGTCCGTTCGCCCGCGGGTGATACGAGGAAGTGACTCTATGTGTGATGTGGTGGTTCCGTAGAGTGGCTGCAATATTATGTCCTACAAATTGCCCCCCTCCATTTTTTATCACTTCCCTAGGTAAACCATACCGCACGAATAACCCAAAAAGGAAATTAATTATGGCTTCTTCTATAGCTCTTGGAAAATCTACTGTTTCTACCCTTTTTGTTACATAGTCTGTAGCAACCAATATGTAGGCCTTTTTGTTTGATGGTGGATGAAATGGGCCAACAAAATCCAATGCCCATTGTTCAAAAGGTTCTATTACCAATTAGGGCTGCAACGACATTTCGTCAGATTGACCAAGATGACCCATCCTTTGTTAACTATCACAAGCCTTGACATATTTATTAGCATCTTTAAAAATGGTGGGCCAATAATAGCCCATATGTAGTACCTTATGCCCAGTTCTACAATCTACGAAGTGTCCTCCGAAGGGCTCGTCATGGCAAGCCTTTAGGATGTTGTAGATTTCATCTTCACGAATGCATCTACGTATGCACATATCAGACCCTATATGAAAAAGGTATCTGCCAATCCAAGAAAATCGGGCACTGCACTGGAGAATCTATTTCCTTTCCCTTGCTGTCAAGTGTCTGGGCAGATTTCCTACCGCTAGATAGTTTGCTACATCTGCATACCATGGTGTTTTAACAAATATGACAAACAAATGTTCATCTGGAAACTGGTCATCTACTGCCAACGGATCATTTATCTTTGGAACCTAAGACATAAAATACGCGATTGGGTTTTCCTTCCCTGGACGGTCTTTAATGGTGATATCAAACTCCTGTAAAAGTAACAACCAACGAGTCACTTGACCATTTGTAATGGGTTTGTTAGCTAACTATCTAATGGCGGAATGATTAGTATACAGAAAAACTTGATAGCCAGTTATATAATGCCTAAATTTGTTTATGGCATAAATGACAGCTAAAAATTCCTTTTTTGTTATTGTATAATTATGTTCAGCAGCAGTAAGTTTTTTGTTGATATAACAAATAGCATAAGGTTTTTTGTCCTCCTCTTGGACAAGGACAACATCTATTATTGCATCTGACGTGTCCGTAGAGATGTGAAAGGGCAGCTCCCAGTTGGGTCCACGCAATACTGGTGCCGTCGCAACTAATTTCTTCAAATCTGTAAAAGCCGTGTCACATTTATCAGACCATTTAAAGTCAACATTTCCTGTTAAAGTATACAAATGTGCAACAATTCGTGATTTTTTTTTTGATAAACCTGTGATAATAATTTGCATGTCCAAGGAAGTTACTTACCTCCGTCTGAGTACAGAGTGTAGGTAGTAGGAGAATTACTTGTATCTTTGCTGGATCTACCTGTATCCCAACTGTAGAAATAGAGTGTCCTAGGATTACGCCTTTCGTCATCATCATGTGACACTTCACATTACTTAAACACAACTTGGTGGCGATGCATAGTTCCAAAGCCTTCTCTAATGTCTGTAGCACTTGATCAAAGTCGTCCCCATGCAGGGTAAAGTTATCCATGTAAACTTCAATTCTTTCATTTATCAAATCAACAAAAATACTGAGTATGGCCCTCTGAATCGTAGCTGGTGCATTGCATAAGCCAAACGGTAACACTATGTAAGCGAATCCCCACGAGCAGTAAGCGAATCCCCACGAGCAGGTAAAGGTGGTTTTGTCTTGGTCTTCAAGGGCGATTTGGATCTGATTGTAGCCATTGAAGCCATCCAGAAAGGAAAAGAACTATTTTCCTGCCAGTGCATCAAGGACTTGATCAATAAATGGAAGAGGGAAGTGATCTTTCTGCGTGGCTTTGTTCAATTCCTGATAATCCACACACAAATGCGCCACTTCCCATTTTTCTTGGGAAAAACTACTAGTAGAGAGACCCACTCGCTATCCGAAATGGGATAAATAAAATTCACATCCAGCAACTTCTATAGCTCTTCTTTTACAATATCTTTGAGACGCGGATTCAATCTCCACTGAGGTTGTCAGATAGGACGATCATCATTTTCGGTGTAGATATGATGCATACATAATTGTGGGTCTATTCCCTTCATGCCTGGATAGTACCAAGCAAAATCCCATTTATATTTTTGCAGAACTTGAATGAGCTTTTGCTGTTGGTCATTGTCCAGACTATCATTAATGTTTAAAATCTTGCCTGGTTGAATTTCAATAGGCTTACTGTTATGAACGATAAAGTTATTGATAACATCATCTTTAGTTTGATTCTTGAACTCAAGTCCCTTTGCTACTATAAGTGGTGAACGAATACTTTCTTCCAGGTATGTGGATAGTTTTTTATGTATTTTCACAATGGGCAGACTTGGTTTGGCAGGAGGGTATAGCCTAGATTTTTTACAGTGCCCCCCTTAGTAATGGTCATGTTTCCCTCACAACAACCTATGTAAGCATCAACTGTTGCCAGCCAAGGTCGGCCCAAAATTAAAGGGTGCCCATCTAATCGACTTTTTGGGTTTATGATGAGAAAATCCACTGGGTACTCCCATGAATCAACAGAAATCGTAATGTCCTGTAAAGTTCCCTCTAGTCTTACCACCGAACGATCAACGAGTTCTAGCAGGGTGGCGGTTGGTTCTAGAGCTGTGATACCAAGTGTCTTACAAGTTTCCGTGGTTAAGATGTTAATGGCTGCACCCAAGTCAACTAGTGTGTTTGGAAAGGAGCGACCATATATTTGGACTGTAACTATGGGATTCCCAAGATCTTCATATTCGGTGTTTCCCCGGCAATGACGCCAAAATGTTGGTGCATTAAGATGACTATTAAAAGAAACCTTAATACCTACATTAGTTATCAAACCATGGCAAGTCTGTTTATTTCAAGAGTGTTCAACATTGTCTATGCAAGTGAATTCAGAGGCTAATTCATAATGAAGTGATTTAGAATTGTTGCAATGATTAACATCTAATTCTTGAAGTTCAATCCAAAACAATTCTGAAAGAAATCTTTAAAGCATTTTCAAATCTACTTTAATCTATTATGTAGAGGATTGAATTGGAATGCAAGTAAAATGAATCACTCTTAGCAAATCTAACTAGTATAGACAATAATTCGTTCAACATGAAGGAAAGCTACAACAAATGAACAACAAGTAACTATTCAAACATCTCACAGAAGGCAATCAATTATAAGATTAAGATCTCTGGTAACACTACTTTAGAATGAACAACAATCAAATACTTAAGCTAACCTGATAAATTCGGTAAAGATTAACACACAAATGTAAAACACAACAAGATCTAGAATCTAGTTTGAACGACAAAAGAAAATCGTAATAATCAACACTCACAATAATTGGAATAATTCTAATTTCATGAACTAATAGTAATAAACAATTGAAAGAGTAAACATAAATAAATATGACACAATTAAAGCAGTAAATCTCCTATTGACTGGGCCCAGAGTCTCTAGAAGTCATTGCTGAAAGACACTCATAATGCGATTATAGGTAAAACACAATCTTCTTCATTAAACTTGATAATAGAGTTACAACGTCACAGTAATGAAAGTAATCTGTGTAAAAAATGAATAGTTACATTCAAGCACTGAGAAAACAATTTAAATTACCAACTACTAAACACCCCCAAGCACAGGAAGTGGGACAACTGGAAAAGGAAAAGGAAAACATGCTTCGTATGATAGTTGAACAAAATGTGCAGGTCGAGAAAATGGAGGTAGAGATGGAGAAATTAATCAAGGAGAGAGAAATTCAAATCAACACTGGAGTAGGGACATCTATGTAGAAATTCCTTGTAGATTCAAACTACTTATGTATATGCGAAACGAAAGACTTGAATGTACTCTACTCATTAGCGAAAACAATTAAATGATTGAGAAATCACAACATAAACATGAGACAAGATTCAATCACATATGATCAGAGATTTATCTAAGGGGAATGAAACTTCTCAAAACCACTTCCTATATGTATTGCATTAGTCACATAATAAAGAAGAAATACAATGCTTGTTCAAGCCTGAACAAACTCTGCATAAGTATAATCTATCTCTCTACCTCACAAGCTAACTCTGGCCAATAGTCAACCAATTTTGCTGCCTTCCAAGCTCCTGTTTCCTTGTACTTTTTATGAAGGAATTAGCCCCCTATTAATTAGATACATCCCCATCATGAATTGTGCAATCCCTATAGGTCCTTCTCTGACTGCATGCACCACTTGTACAACTCGGAAAATTATACAACTGATAGTACACTACCCTTGAAATCCAATATCAACTGGGTAACTTGAATTTCATGCATGCATGAGTTAATTATGGCTGATTTATCAGTTAACTGGTTGAACACTAAAGCTGCACCCCACTATTAGACCTCCTACTAGTTCCTCCAACAGTTGGTACCGGTTTAACTGGCTTTAACTCAGTTTAACTGAATTAAATTATTACAACTCAAATTAAATTCAACGTAGGATCCTAAAATTTAGGAACTGCTCTACATGAATCAAGTTAGGCCCTCAAATCGAATTAACTGAGAAAACTAAGTGAAACTAACTTAGTTAACTCGTACAAGTTGTCTTGTGATGTAGAGTTACATTTTTCTCCTAATTCAATTCAAGGGAAAATTAAATTAGGATTTTCTTGTTGCCATTTTCAACACTCCCTCTCAACAAGAAAGGGATTTAGATCTACCCTGATCCAACACATTTGGAATGTATTTCATGCAAATATTTTCATTGTTGCTGTTGATACTGCAACATATGCAACTGAAGAGAATAAAAAAATAAAATAAAAATAATCACTGAATCAATTTGCAACTATCTACTCAGAAAACTATGCTACTGCTAACTCTTCTACTGAGCCTCCTGCTTTGCTGTTGACACTGATATGCACTCCTCAGTATCTGATTGACATTGATCCTCCTTCTATTGAATACTGCAGGCCCCCGTAGCAAGGTAATGATCCATGAGACAAAAACATCTCAATGGACCCTACCCAAATTTCTACAATTCTTGGGACTATTGCTTCACATGTCCCCACCTCACACCTGGATGTATGGCTGCATGTGCCCCATCTTCCCACTTAGCTCAAAATTCCCCCCTAATGGAGGTCTCTTCTTGAGTGGATGTTTCCAATCTGTCTCCTCTTTGCTTCTCCAATTGTGGTTGTTCCACAATTTATGCTCCCTCTCAACCACCAGGTCTCAAACCTTTGCCTTGATCCTTATGGATTTGCATGCATCTTCAACTTCAAATGCATATAGGTTCTTGACTCACACACTGAGATGCTTCACCTGTCCCGTGGCCATGTTTCTAAGGAAAACCTTCCTTTGCTAAATATCACAATGTAGGCATGATCTTCTAATCCCGCAACAGAAAAAAGATTCTTGTTTAGACCCAGAACAAATATGACATCCTTGAGTCTAACAGGACAGCCAAAATCCCTCTGAAAAGTAACTGTACCGATATCGGTTGCACTATACCTCCCGTCGTCTCCAAAATTAATGTTTTGCTTGAGGTCTTTCTCCTCCAATTTAGTGAAGAGATCTCTATTCCCCATCATATGAAATGAGGCATTACTGTCGAGATACCACATGCTTCCTATTACTGTGATTGCCATGCATGTAATGAGAGTAAATTCAAGGTTAAATTGTGAAGCTAGAGCTTCAGTTTCTGCCACTACTGCAAACTCCTTCTTACTTGCCTTCTTCTGTGGACATTTTGTGGCATAGTACCTGAGTTCATAACAATGAAAGCACTTGATGTTGGACAAGTATTTCTTCTTTCCCTCCTCGCCTTGGGACTTATTTACCTTGTATTTATTTCCTTTTCTGACTAATGCAAGGTCCTCTTCCTCTTCTTTGGATGAGGTCCCATCTCGGTTGTCCCGCCTTTTTTTTCCACAGGAAAAATCGTAATCTTTCATTTATATTTGAAAAATTACATATAGTAAATGCTGAGCATCATGTGCAGTGTGTCTTGTATCCTTGTCTATGAAAGTATGTATAGTCATGTCTCAAAAAGATTTGTTGTTTTTCTCGTTACCACGCAGGATAATCTGATAAGTGCTATCTATGAAATAATTACAATGATGTTCGCCACGCAGGACAAGTGCAATAAAAGCTGTGAATCATGCATAGATATATACAAAAGTAAAAAATAAATGTTCCAAATCTGTGGCCAGAAAAGTATTCAAAAATTAAGTAACTAGGGCCTGTCTTCCCTATGATATGCTTGACCTATGTACGACCGATGGTAATATTGGTACTGCTCAGCTTCAACCTGTCCTTGTATCAGCCACTGTCCTGTGGGTAATATCGCGGCCTCTTTGGAAAACCGGTCAGTGCGTTGGTTGTATTCCCTGTAAATGTGATGATATGTGATTCTGTTAAATTGTGATTTGAACAATATCACTTCATCCAAAATATGTTTAAGTGTGTGTGCATGGCATACAGAGACATTGTTGAACCAATTTATAATGATTTTTGAATCACCAAAAATCTGCAGATTGATGCATTCATGTTCCAGTGAAAAATGCAATAGATGACGAAGAGTGATGAGTTCAGCGTAATTATTTGTGCCACCTCCAATTCCCATTTTTACACTATAATGATGATGTTCATTTATATGTAGAATGAAACACCCACCCCCCCCCCCCCACAACCCTACTCCTGTGCAGCCCCATCAAAAAAGGCCCAGGGAGTGGACTTGTCAATCGGGGTAGGTGCAATAGAGCGGCGCGGTGCAGCGGGTTTGTTATCAGGTATTTTGTGGTAGGCCGAGAGAATATTGGCCACCATTACAGCCCCATTCACATTCCCTTCATCGAAAATGATTCGGTTCCTTGTTAGCCATATGGTCCAACAATAAATCAAAGGAAGGTTTATCAATTTTGATCCTCGATTTGCTGTACTCCAGTCGTGCCATGCATTTATAATGCAGTCCGCTTGCCATCTACCAGATTGTAAAGGAGTTGCAATTGTTTCCTAGAGATATTTTGAGAATTCACAACTTAGGAAAATATGGTCGGTAGATTCAGATTCCTTTTTGCATAATACACACCAGCTAGGGCCATGAATGGATTGTCGGGCTAATTGATCTCCCGTAGGGACTTTGTAGTTGAGCACACACCAGAAGAAGAGTCTGGTCCGTGGAGGAGCCCCTAACTTCCAGATTATATGCCACCAATCATGAGGATTCTCAGGTTGCCTGAGTACTGATTGTGAGGTATCTTGCTTTAGGCGTATATAATCCAATATTTTCCATACTCCATCTGAGTTCGTCCGGTCCTTCGAAAATTCTGATATGGGATTCGGTCAAAGCATCAATGTAATCATGCCAGTCTCGGTGCTATTGAGGTGGTATTTGAAGTGCATTAGCAGATTTCCATCCTTGGGAGAGAATTGTAGTATTCTCCTGGTCTGTAATGTGTGCTATTATAGATATACCCTTATGGTTCAACAGATGTACAAGCTCTCTTGGAAGACGGTATTTGGCCGCTCCTCCTGCCCAGGGGTCTATACCAATATGGACTCTTGTGCCATCAATGATTCTCCACACTAGATGGTTTCAAATGATGGGAAGGGAATGTATCAGAGCTTTCCATACCATGGAGATGCCTGTCTTATTCCAATCGGGTATGCGCACCCAATCCATAATTTGCATGGGCCAGATATATTTGTTATATGAGAATTTGGTCCAGAGATTCTGACCTGTAAGTAGAGTCCATCCCATTTTAGCAGCAAGTGCCTGTGCAAAGTCCTTGAGATCTTTTAAACCCCAACCACCCCACTTTTTAGGTAGTACAATCTTTTTCCAGCTTACCCAAGTGAAGATTTTTTTGTCTTGATGCCCATTCTAGAGGTATCTGCTGTAAATTTGTTGAAGACGAGCCATCATGTTCCTTGGGATCCATGCAAGGGACATCTGGAATACTGGTGTGGCCTCCAGGACAGATTTGATGAGGACCAATCTGCCAGCTCTTGATAAGAACCGATGGCTCCAGTGAGACAACCACTTTTCCAAGTAAGTGACCAACGAGATCCAATCACCAATTTTCTAGCTCAAGGGTTTAATCTAGAAACCCAAGTATTTGAACCCTTGGTCGAGAGGAATGATGATATAAGGGAAATGGTTTTGGGCGCAACGAGACTCTTGAACGGTGGTGGAGACAAGGGTGATGGTGGATTTCTCCTAATTAGCAAGCATTCCCGTAGCCTTAGAAAAAAGGGCAAGAGCACTGGCAAAAGATGTAGTATCTCTGATGCTTCCATCGAGAAAGATGAGGACATCATCCACAAATAAAAGATGAGTAAGATAACATTGCTCTGTAATTTTGAGCCCTAGCAGTCTACCATTCCTCTTGTCCTGAATAAGAATACGATTGAGACCTTCCATAAGAATAAGGAAGAGGAGGGGAGAGAAGGGACAGCCTTGTCTAGGTCCCCTCTCGGCATGGAAGAAATGGGATGCAGATCCATTGATGAGGACACTAAATGTAGTAGTGGTAATGCATGCCATAATCCAGGTGATGAAACAATGGGGGAAGCCAGATGTATAAGGAGCATTTTGATATATAGCCAACTGACATGATCAAATGCTTTAGCCAAATCAATCTTTAATATGATGCCCTTAAGATTTTTAGACCTGATGGAGTGAATGGCTTCCTGAGCTGTACCAATGGCTTCATGAATCTACTAATTTTCCAAAAATGCAAATTTTTCTGGGGAAATATATTGAAAGAGGATTGGTCGGATCCTATTAGCAATAGTTTTGGCTATGATCTTGTATAGGCAGTTGCACAAGGAAATGGGCCTAAAGTTGTTAAAGGAGGAGGGTGAATCCGACTTAGGGATAAGAGTGATGAAAGTGGAATTTATAGCATTATAGAGATTCCCAGTGGGTTGACATTCCTCAATCACTTGTAGCAAATCATTACCCAATAATTCATTAAAAAAAAGCTAGAATTCTACCGACCATCCGTCCGGTCCAGGACTCTTGTCCTTTTTGAACCATTTTAGTGTGCCTTCCAGTTCTGCTGTTGTAACAGGAGAGGTGAGATCTGCCTCTGATTCTGCATCAACATAGTGTGTGAATTTTCCCGCCACTTGTATAATATCCGCTAGGTTGGTCCCTGGGGGAGCTTTGTAAAGGTTCTGGAAATGAGTAGTTCCCAACTGTGATAACTTACAGAAGGTATCAGCCACCCCTCCCTTAGGTAAAGGAAGGTTCCAGATGGTATTAGATACCCTTCTGCCTTTAGCATAGTTCTGAAAAAACTTTGTGTTGTCATCCCTTGCTTTCAGCCATAATGCTCTGCTCTTTAGCCTCCATGTTTCCTCTCTGTCTTTAATAATATTATCCTTGGACTTCTCAAGCTCGATCAGGTATAGTTTATCTTGCAAGGGCCCAAATCCCTTGTTTCTATCATCCATAAGGCTTTGTAGATCAGTTTCAATCTGTGTGAGGGTCTGATCCTCCCTCTGAGTTTTTTCTTTAGCCCAGGTGATCGATAGTTTCTTCAATTGGGATAGATTGTGGAAAACCCCCTCTATAAGGGATCGATAACCCGTAATAGGGTGAGCAGTCCAGTATTCTGTAACTAAATTGATGTAACTCGGGTCCTGAAGCCAAATGTGATTGAACTTGAAAGGAGGATTTGGCTTAGGGAAAGGTCCAAGGATTTCCATTGTTGACACCTAATCATCAGGATTAGGTGAATAAATAAAATCAATGTAAATAAATAATAAGAGATATGAATAATCATTGGGAGATGAAGTGAACAGTCTCCCTCATGTATATAATAAAGACCAACCTGAAGGAATAATATGAATTGATTTGTTTTGAGGAGTTACTGCTTGGTTTGACATGGTATCAGAGCCAGCTCCCGAAATTAGTTGTAACTCCCTTCTGCCATTTTCTTGCAGTATGTCCCCCTGTGGAGTCTGTCTAGTGTGCTCTCTATCTGCCATAATTATTGTCTGCGCCATTCGGTGCTCTGTGTTACCCACTGCATGGCTTCTGTGCATACATTGTCTACCATATTCCATATATTCCGACCTACGCTAGTTCTGCCATGCCTCAGCTTTGAAAAGCTTCTGAATCACTGCGTTGAATGCCTTGAGGTCGACAGCTTTGGTAATAGTGCTTTTACCTCTGTTGATCTTGGTGTTTTCATCTTGGAGGATGGAAAGTGGTTTCCTTTGACCATATTTTCTGTTGAAGGACTCAAATATGTTGAATGACTGTTGTAATAAGAATGTGCATTAAGAAATCGATGGGCAAGAGCAGATTGTTCGGTTGTAGTTCAAGTGTGAGTGAAAAACAAAACCTGTGACTAGCTTCCCAATTTTGAACGATGCCCCATATATTGAACACTGTCTTGGTGTATTACATTGGTGTATTATATTGAACGCTGTCTTGGTGTATTACATTGGTGTATTATATTGAATGCTGTCTTGGTGTATTACATTGGTGTATTATATTGAACACTGACATATATTTTAGCAGTAAGCTCACTAAATTTCTAGCAATTCCAGCGAGCAGGTCGGACCAACGAGAAACAGAGATCTGGTAATTTGTAGGACGCGGCAACTTCAAAACCTTATGCTGATACAATGAGAATGACATTCATAATGAGCATAGAGTTCGGTTTCTGCCCCGAGCTTCCCTAGCTTCATGGATTGAAAATTCAGAGCGGTTACTGGATAGAATGATACGGTATATACAGTGATCGTGGAGATGCGGTAACTTGCCACTCATGTTATTTTTTAACGCATTTTTTAATATATATAATCCGACCATACATGGAACGTTGGTATATCACTAATATATGGTGGAGATGCAGGGTATTGCTCCATGATATATCGCTGTTGCTGTAATGCTATGTTTTGGCAGTGGTATTTTTTTGTGATTGTTCTCGTTGTTGATGAGATTTTATGGATGTATACATAGTGAATATATTTATTGCCGCTTTTGTTGGCAATACTGTGGTCTGTAATAGGTGAAGATTGATATTTGTGCTGTACATTGAATGTATGCACTCCCATGTATCAATGGAGTGATCTTGTTTAACGTTGCCATATATTTGCTATTTAAACACTGCCATATTCTATACTTTAACGCTATCCAGATGAATGCGAATTGACATTTGAAGTCCCATCATATCAGATGTATATTTTTTCCCATTAAGAGTAAAATTTTGCAGCAGAAGTTTTTGTTACAGAATGCATTCAATCATATCCATTGTGGGAATAGTTCTCACTGGCAAGGAGAACTATCCTGAGTGGTCCCGGATGATAAAAATAACCCTCATTTTCAATGAGCTATGGAAAGGAGTGTGCATTGGAGACGGAGACAAACAACCAGAACAACCTACCTCAGACAAAGAGCTCGCCATTTGGGAAAATAAGAATAGCAAAGCCTATGCATTAATTACAACATCTGTAATTGAAGAGGTGAGTCGCCATATTACGCCATTTTCAACTGCTTTTGAAGCCTTACAAAAGCTGAAAGAACTCTATGACTCACATTCTGCACTTGAAGTCATTCAACTTATGATTAAGCTCTTCACTCTTGAATTGCAAAATAATGATCCTCTTTCTCTTGCATCCGAAGTAAAGTCTATAATGCATGATATCCAAGCCACTAAAATTGATTTGGATATTCCTCTTATCGCTTTTTTCAAGGCACTTTATCCTACCTACTCCAATTATCTTGAGTCATTGTAAGCAAATGGAAATCTTAAAGACATTACCTTTGACTCTCTTGTGAAAAAATTTGCTGAAAGAGAGAAAGCTTTTGGAAAGAAGACAGCCCCTGAATCTTCTGAAGAGGCTGTGCCTTGCTCATAAAGAAAAGCATCCTGCTCAAGATTCTTTCAAAGGAAGAGGTGGTCACAGAGGAAGAGGAAGATATTTCAGAGGCAGGGGAGCAGACACTCTCAAGGAGAAAAGGTAGATTTACACTGCATACGCTGCAAAAGAAATGGATCACATGATGCCTCTACATGCAAGTTACCATGGGACAAAATTGAGCAGCAAAGAAACCAACAGAAATGTAAAACTAATGACACAGACAAAGGTAAAGCACCTGAATCCGCTCACTATGTTGTGGCACAATGTAATATTGGAGTAAATGAAGATTTATTTAATGCTTCACTTGTTTCTTGGAAAAATGATTGGTTGCTTGATTCAGGAGCAACTTGCCACATGACTCATAGAAGAGATTTTTTTGAATAATTTACTGACAATGTTGATGGAGCAGTATACTTTGCAAACCAATCAAAAATCAAGCCATCAGGGCTTGGCACAATCAGGCTTAAATTGCCTAGTCTTTCAGAATTTCTTCTGCATCATGTTCTATATCTCCCACAACTGAAGAGAAACTTGCTGTCCTTGGTTCACATCTGCCAACAAGGTCACTCCATTCATATGTTTGATGGAAAGCTTGAGGTGAGAAAAGCATCTGACCACTCAATTGTCATGAGGGGAATAGAAGAAGAAAGGCTTATCAAGCTGCAAGGTACCTTTGCTCGTGCACACCATTTCTCATACAATTCTCATTATGAAGAAGGTACACTTCCGTCAATTTTATTATGGCATGCTAGATTTGGACATTTGAACTATGACAGCCTCCGCTTGTCGAAGAAAAATGCTGTTGCTGGTTTTCCTACAATTCCTAGGAAATTTAAGCAACGTGATGCTTGCATTCTAGGAAAGCATAGAAAACAGTCTTTTCATGATTCACATTCAAGAGCACATAGAAAACTTGAACTCATTCATTCAGATTTATGTGGTCCAATGCCTGTTCCTTCTGCAAATGGAAATAAATATATCATGACATTTATTGATGACTACACCAGAATGTGTTGGGTTTATTTATTGAAGAACAAATCTGATGCTTTTCAAACATTCAAGAACTTTCATAAATGGATTGAAAATGATGCACAATCTCATATTCGGTCTATCTGCATTTATAATGGAAAAGAATACACATCAAATGAATTTGAAAACTATCTTCTCCAACATAGGATCAAACATCAAACAACTATACCTTATAATCCCCAACAGAATGGTGTAGCTGAAAGAATGAATAGGACAATCTTAAATATGGTACGATCCATGCTCTTCTTAAAAAATGTAAAGATAATGTTTTGGGCTAATGCTATTCTATGTGCTGCATATATAAAGAATAGATGTTTATCTAATGCTATTAGAAACAAGACTCCATATGACATGTGGTATGGACATGTTCCTTTGGTTCCACCTGTTATGCCTTGATACCAAAGGTACATAGAAACAAACTTGGTGTAAGAAGTCGTAAGTGTATCTTCTTGGGGTATTCAAACACCTCCAAAGCATACCGTCTCTATGATGAAGTTAATAAAAAGTTTGTTGTATCTAGAGATGTAATTTTTCTTGAATCATCCAAAATTGACAAAGTTGTTGAGCGGCAACTTGATTGCTTGGATAGATTTGCAAATGCAAAATCATTTCAAGAATTTGATAATCATATTCCACATCTTGAAGGGGGGGATTCCTATACTAGATCAACATGTGGAATCTTCTTATGAAGAAAACTCTCCCCCGCATGAAACTCCAACAACGGATAATGCTTTAAGTGATGCGATTGATAGAATTGGGAGACACAATCTTGATTCAGTCCCAACTCAATCAACGGAGCGGCCTGGACCACCTGAGAAAGGTCCCCCAAAGTGGCTGACAAAGACACTTGAAAGTGTTCATCCTGATGAAGTTGGAAAGACAAGAACTAGAAATTCAAACCAACAAAATGGAGGTGATGTAGATGGCTCTAATTCACCTATTGATATGGATGTTTCTTATGATTGTGAATTGAACTTGTCTACAGATTTTGAACCAAATTCATTCAAAGAAGCTGCTTCTAATGATGAATGAAAAGAAGCGATGCAAAAGGAGTATGATGCCCTCATAAAGAATGACACTTGGAAGCTGGTTGATCCTCCATTAGGAACCAAACCAATTGGCTGCAAGTGGGTCTACAAGAACAAGTATAAAGCTGATGGCTCACTTGACAAGCACAAAGCTAGGCTTGTGGCAAAAAGGTTTTGCACAGAAGGAAGGGGTCGATTATGAGGAAACTTTTGCTCCCACAGCAAAATGGGCCACCATCCGGACACTCTTTGCACTGGCAGCTCAGAACGGTTGGAAAGTCCATCAAATGGATGTAAAAACTGCCTTCTTGAATGGAGATCTAAAAGAAAATGTTTTTATGTCCCACCCTGAAGGATTTGCTGTGAAAGGACATGAACATAAAGTATGCAAACTTGTGAAGTCCTTGTATGGCCTCAAACAAGCACCACGAGCCTGGTATGAGAAGCTAACTGAGCATCT
>APFE030246084.1:64895-98380 GCA_000404065.3 Pinus taeda
CAAATGGATATAAAAACTACTTTCTTGAATGGAGATCTAAAAGAGAATGTTTTTATGTCCCAGCCTGAAGGATTTGCTGTGAAAGGACATGACCATAAAGTATGCAAACTTGTGAAGTCCTTGTATGGCCTCAAACAAGCACCACGAGCCTGGTATGAAAAGCTAACTGAGCATCTTCTGAAACTCAACTTCAATCATTTTGATCTTGATGATGCAACTTTATTTGTCAAGAAAGTTGGAAAAACAGTTGTATATCTTGTGGTATATGTAGATGATCTTTTGATGACAGGGAACAATGAAAGCTACATTGCATCCATAAAGAAGGAATTGGGGAAAAGTTTTGAAATAACTGATTTGGGCTATGTTCATTACTATCTTGGTATTGAAGTAACCCAACATCTGAAGTCCATATTTCTTTCTCAAAAGAAATACATTGGAGATCTGTTGAATAGGTTTGGCATGACAGAATGCAATCCTCTTACTACTCCAATCGAACAAAACTTAAAGCTCACATCTATTGAAGGAAAATAATTTGAGGATGCAACAAAGTATAGATAGCTTGTAGGAAGTCTCAACTACCTAACTACTACCAGACTAGACATTTCGTTTGCTGTTGGAATCCTCTCCAGGTTTGTGCAAAAGCCTTGTGAGGGACATTGGTCTACTGAAAAAAGAGTTCTAAGGTATTTGAAGGGAACTCAAGACTTTCGAATCAAGTATACACAGGTGGATGACTTTAGTTTGATTGGATACTCTGATTCAGACTTCGATGGAGACAAATAAATTGGGGTATCTACTTCAGGATATGCTATGAGTCTTGGATCAAGAGCTGCATCTTGGAGATCACGCAAACAATCAGTTCCATCAGATTCCACAACAGAAGCAGAATACGTGGCAGCAGCTGAAGCAACAAAAGAAATTGTGTGGCTCAGGAAAATTCTTGAAGGTTTGCAGGTAAAACAAGTACAATCAACTCCACTCATGAATGACAATACCTCTACAATAAAGTTGGCCAAGAACCCAAAGTTCCATGATCGAATGAAGCACATCAATACCAAATATCATCTGATTCAACATCATGTTGAGGCCAAAACAATCCATCTCCATCATTGTTCCACTAATGAGAAAATTGCCAACATCTTCACCAAAGCACTTGGAAGAGAAAAGCTTGAACGATTTAGAATGATGCTTGGACTCACCAACATCCCTTCAGATTAAGGGGGGGAACGTTGACACCTAATCATCAGGATTGGGTGAATAAATAAAATCAATGTAAATAAATAATAAGAGATATGAACAGTCATCGAGAGATGAAGTGAACAGTCTCCCTCATGTATATAATAAAGATCAACCTGAAGGAATAATATGAATTGATTTGTTTTGAGGAGTTACTGCCTGGTCTGACATCCATGTATATGGGGGAATGATTAGAAACGCCCCCCACTCCAACCATTTCCTGTATCTGTGCATATTCTGCATCAAAGGTATCTTGATCAAGAAACGATCAAGTCTTCTGGCGAAAGCTGCCTCCCAAACTCTTCTATTCCTCTAGGTAGGAAGTATTTTGTTCATAGGGATATTAACAAGATTGTGGAGGTCTAATAAGTTCAGCATGTATTCAGTGATTGGATCCACTTGAGCATGTGACCCCCACGATTCTCTAAACCCTAGGGAGAAATTTAGGTCCACTCCCAAAATGATATTATTGCCAGAGAAAATAACCAAATTAAGGAGCCTATGCCAAAAATCCTCTCATCTATGAAAAGGTCCATATATGTTCATGATTCAAAACTCCCTTCCCAGCTCAGTTGAAAATATGTCCAGCCCAATGAAACTTGAGCCTCCCCAAGCAGATAGGGCTTTTATAGTTCGAGGGTTATACCTAATAGCAAGGCCTCTAGATCAACCTGAGGCTCCCACAGAATGAAAGAACCATCCAAGTTTGAGAGAGGTCAGAGTATTAGAGATGATGTCTGCCTCCCCCAGGTTCTCTTGCAATAGGATGATGTCAACGGACTCAGACTCGAAGAGTCTCCTTAGGGCTAGTTTTTTGGAGGTACTAGCCATACCTCTGCAATTAAATGAGAGGAACTTCATGAGGGGGACCGCTCCAGGGTAGTCATCGCTCTAAGTACCCTATCAATGGAGGATTGCCTCCTAGAAGCTATCTTGGCCCCAACCCGTAGTAGAGCTTTAGATAAAAAAGATTTGTGACCTCGGGTGGATTTGGTAGAGGGGCCAGGGGTGGAAAGCCCTAACCTTGAATTGGGAGGTGGAGCTTTGGGTAGATGTCTACGAGAACGCAGGTTATATGAATGAGATGGTTCAGACCCTTCCACAGAGGATGTGGGAAGGGATGTGGAGATAGTTGGGAAGGAAGGAGTAGTGGTGGAAAAACATGGAGGGGGGGGGGGGGGGGGTGGAGAGCGAGTAAGGAATGGAGGGAATAAAATGCAGATGAGATGAAGAAGTATGAGAGACAAAACTAGTAACAAAAGTAGAAGGAATGGGGATAGAAGAAGTACCCGCATTCCTCGCGGATTCAGCTACTGCCCTAGATCGCGTCATAGGAGGTGACGGTGTCCTGTGCGACCTTTTAGCAGCTTGAGGGGAGACCGCATGAGCAGAGGCCTTCTTTGGCGCCATCGATGGACATTCCGAGTGAGGAGAAGGTTGACCTCTAGCTTCATCTAGTTTGATTGGAGAATCCGAAGCCTTATTCACCAAAGTACACTCCTTGTATACATGTCTGACCTTGTGACACCTCCTACATCGAAAAGGGACGCCCTCGTAGTCTAATATCAACACCTAGGTGTAATTTTTTCATTGCAGCGTGATTTTCTCTTCCAGCCCCTCTTTGGTATCCAGATAGACAAGTATTCGGGCAAGGGTTCAATTCTTCATCTAGATATAGGATTTGTCATAATCCAGGTAAGTTCCAAGCGTGTTCCCAATCTGTGCAAAAACATCCTCCAACCAATACTACAGAGGGAGTCCCGGGAGCCAGACCCAGAGAGGGCCAGCCCTAATCTGTTCCCGTTTCAGGTCAAACATTGGGCTCCAGCATTTGAGGAGGACTGGGGCCATCTGGATATGCCAGTACCGTGCAAGAACAAGATGGGTGTATTCCTCCTTCGAGAAATGTAATGCAAACCAACCACGGGGAAAAAGTTGTACCTTCAGCAACTCTTGCACTGTGTTGCCCTAAATCTCTTGAACCCAGAGAGTTAATCACTCCGTCGAATATGCCCTTCCATGGACGTGTCCAACCAGGACAATGCTCGATTTGTCTTTCGTTTGCAAGTTTGCAGCATGGTGGGGTGTTCCTGCAATGGGCCCGGAGGGGTGCCTCCTTCCAGTTTCTGCTGTGCCACCGATTTGACCTTGATGACAGGAGTCTCTAAATGCCCAGATGGGAATAAAGATGCTGAGGATGATGTGCCACATCCCTGGGTTGCAGGCCTCGCAGAAGGGTTTGGAGCTGTCCCTGTTAATAATTTCTCACGGAGTGTGGGGGAGGGACGTCTCGGGAATATGGACTCCAGAGGGTGGGGTTCAAATGCAGAAGAGGATGGATAGGCCACAGAGAGCAGATGAAGAGTGCCCAACGAGAGCAGAGGGCAGTCAAGGGTAGGAGATTAAATGGAGAGCGTACCAAAATGTAGGGATGAGGCAGAGAGCCTCGTGAGGGTGACCACAGGAGCAGTGCAGGTTGGTGCAGATACAGAGAGAACCGGTGATGCTGCAGAAGACTGGTTAGGGCTAAGTCAACTGAAAATAAGCTGATCGAGGAAGGAGTCCAGTGAATAATCCACCGCCTCGAGATCCAAGTCCATATCCATCACAATTAGGAGATAACAACACCTATGGACTTCCGGTGACAGAGGGCAACAACAATGGAGACAGACGTGGTCGGGGGGTCAGCCGATAAGAAAAACTGCAGGGTAGAAGAGAGTTGCGGTAAAAAATTTAGGGTATACCCTAACTCTGAACGGAAAAGAGCGTAACGGAGCTCCCACCAATCTCACTCTCCTACCTTATTTCTTCCAACACTATATCAAAACATAACTTCCCCCAAATCGGTAGTTTGGCTCTACCATTCACAGAATCCTAATAACTGTGCTATCTCTTAGGAAGACCCAATAGAGCTAAAGCTACCAAATCTTCTTCAGGGACACTCACACCGACCTCGCCAAGTTCATCACAAGATTGTGTAAACTTGCTCAGGTATTGTGGAATTGTGTCATTCTTTTTCATCTTGATGCTATGAAGCTTGTCCTTCAATGCTAGCTTCCTGTGGTCATTGTTATTCTCAAACAAGTTGGTAAGTGTTTTCCACATCACGAATGGAGTTTCTTTACCGTGGAGGTTCGAGACAATGTGATCTCGAACTCCCTCCAATATGATCCTCCTCGCTTTAGCCACGCCCTTCTTCCACTGAGAGAGATCCTGGGCATCAACTGTTGGGGGTTAAATACATTTGTTTTGATGTAATCTATTAGCCTGTTATCATCTAATACCATCTCCATACAAATATTCCATGCCACAAAATTTGTGTTTCCTTCCAGAGCATACTCAAGCCTGAGTCAGGTGGAAGTCAACTTCTCAGTCCTGGAGAAAACCTGCAACAACGATCTTGTAATTCGAACCTCCTGCACAAAATTTTGATTCTCTTCTCTTCTATTGTGATTCCCACTATGATACCAGGTATAAATTCCTTGTAGATTCAAACTTCTTATGTAATATGCTAAAACAAAATACTTGAATCTACTCTACTCATCAACAGAAACAATTAAACAATTGAAAAATCACAACATAAACATGACACAAGATTCAATCACATATTCTCAAAGATTTATCTAAGGGAAAATGAACTGCTCAAAACCCCTTCCTATCTGTGTTGCATTAGTCATAAAATAGAGAAGAAAAACAATGCTTGTTCAAGGTTGAACAATCTCAACACAAGTATAATCTATCTCTCTGCCTCACAAGGTAACTATGGACAATAATTAACCAATTCTGCTTCCTTCCAAGAATCATGCTTTTTCTCAAGGAATTAGCCCCTATTAATTAGGTAAATCCCCATCATAAATTGCACAATCCCTATAGGCCCTTCTTTGATTACATGCACCACCTGTACAACTCAGAAAATTATACAACAGATAGTACACTGACCTTGAACTCCAATCTTAACTCGGTAACTCAAATTTCATGCATGCATGAGTTAATTATGGCTGATTTATCAGTTAACTGGTTGAATAATGAAGCTGCACCCCACTGCTAGACCTCCTACTAGTTCCTCCAATAGTTGGAACTAGTTTAACTGACTTTAACTTAGTTTAACTGAATTAAATTATTACAACTCAAATTAAACTCAACCTAGGCTCCTAAAATTTAGGAACCACTCTACATGACTCAAGTTAGGACCTCAACTCGAATTAACTAAGCCAACTAAGTGAAACTAACTTAGTTAACTTGTACAAGTTGTCTTGTGATGTGGAATTACAACTTTCTCCTAATTTAATTCAAGGTAAGATTAAATTAGGATTTTCTTGTTTCCATTTTCAACAATCTACATCAACAATAGAAACATAGCCTACCAGTTAGAACCCAACATAACAACTGTCAAACACCATGGGAGACTTGTCACTAAAGGACATGGAGATTGAGAAGCTAAGAGCTCAATTAGGGAATACCCAAGGCAATAAAATAAGGGCTGACAATGCATACCTTGCTAAAGTACAAAAAAAAATCAGACTAACCAAAAAGTTAGAAAAATACATGAATGAGTCAGCCACTGATATGACCTTGATAGAAGCCAAACAAAAAATATGGGTAGATATCAATTCATCTTTTTCATAATTATGGACTTCAATAGAAATTATATTTGAACAAGAGAAACTTGTTAATAAAGCCAATGAATCCATAATACAAATCAAAGAAGAATTGGAGCACAAGCCTGGAGAGGTTACCAGGATAAAATTCATGAATTCCAATACTAAAGAAGAGATGGGAGAGTTAGGGATCGAGGAAAAAATTGATATATTCCTCGAAGTCAGGAGAGTTATGACTAAGAAAATATCATTCTACAGTTGGAGAACAAGTGCTAAAATATAAAAGCTCAGATTAATAAATTTCACAAGCAATACTCTATTTCACATAACAACGTTCTTCCTTCTTTGACAGGTCATAATAATCATCTAATTTCACAGGAGAAATACAAGGAGAAGTTGTACCAAATAGGAAAGGATAATTCCAAATTTTTCAAGTTGAAAGGAATTATCAGTGGTAAAGATTTCTTAGCAGGTCTCTAAGATGATTTATTCATTGTACATGAAATTCACCACCTCTTTCTAACTAAACTTGCATTTTAAAAAATATACTGAAGTGGATGAAACATACAGAAAATTCATTAAGTTTTCATGCCTCAATGAAGAGGAATGGGATAAATTCCTTGATCTTATTGAATAGGAAAGGTGACTTTCTTAGAAGAAGTTGCAGTAAAAGAAGGAGAAAAACCCAGGATTTCAACAACCAATTGCAGTGAAAAAATGAGCAGAATGTAGGATAATAGGAGCATAAAGGAAAAAATTTAGTTTGAGGCAACGATCATCAAACATCACCTTGAATAGTGTGTTGATTAGTCAAAATCAATTTAGAAATTCTATTTTTTTTATGTTCTATTTTTGTAAAAAAATCCAAATCAGTTTGGATAATTTTTTAATATTGTAAAATAATTGTATTAGATTTATATATTTTTGAATTACACTCTATAAGTATTTTTTAATTCAAAGTAATAAGGGTTAAACCCTTGTGTTGATCCAATGACACTATTTTACTTTTCTGAAAGTTTTTCTGACGATAATCAAAGGATTCCGACTTCACTCTTAACAACTTCCGTGTTCATGTGAGTTTTTATAGTTTATTCATCTCTATTTTTCATCATATATTCAAGGTAACATAGGAGTTATGGTAAGGCTAAGTTAAGTGTTAACTTCCCTGATAGCCTGTTGCAAAGTTACCATCTTTATGGAGATTAACTGATTGAAGAACCTATTTAAATTAGTTCCTTTGCATCTTTAAATTGTTGCCTTTTGTCATCTCTTCATATAATTTTTTTGGATGTAGAATTATTTTGCACACATCAACTGTATTTAATTAATTAAGTATGAAATATGAATAATTGGTTATCACATATCTTCTCCTTTTCCACTTTCAAAATCAATTCAAAGATTTTACGCTATTATGAATGAAAATAAACCCTTTTAACTTCTCAGAAATATTTGGATTATACAAGTGTTAAAGCTGTTAGTGTCCTTTAGGCCCAGTGATCAAATTTACTCTTTTTCATATTGTTAATAAAGTCTTTGGTCAAATTATTATGTTTTCAAATAAAATTTGACATCTTTTGGTTGTAAAAAAAGTCCTAAGTCATTTTCTAGGTGTAATGCTACTCTCATGCAATGGTCATCAAGGTCAATAAAAAAATCAAGTTCATTAGTATTTGAGTCACAAAAGGTCATTTTTCCTTCATTAAAGGGTCCTCAATAAAGAAACTAAAAAGGAAGATTAATGGTGTCGTAAGGTTTATCATCAAAGTGTCATGAATGTCTTGTTGGTCTTGTCTTGTTGGTGTGTGATCATCATATCTCCATTTAAGGTCATATCATTCATTATTTAAAATTAGCAAGGTGTCATGACAGTTAGCAAGTTAGGAAATAAAGTTTTTCAAAAAATAATCAAAACTACATTCATGTCACATTGACATATATCTTTCCTATTGAAGAAAGATGTTATAGTACAAGTCACATCACCAAGGCATCCAATCAAAGTACATATGATGTCATTCCACTATCTAAGCTGAAAATCGAATTCTTGAGTTATAAAGGAGAAACCAAGCATATCAAACACTTCCTTCCATCTTTCCAAGCTTCCAAGAGCTCCTCTCCATCCGTTTTATTCATGCCATAGCTATCACAAGATTAAAATTATCCATTGATGTTATTCTCATTCAGTTGCTGCGCTTTTGGAGGTCCTGCTTCGTTTCTGGCCAACTTGCGCGCTTTTTCCTTGGAGGGTAAAAGGGACCACAAACAACTCAATTCTTTCCTCAAATTGCTTTCACAGCCTCTCTACACTAGTAAGTGAAGCTCTACAAACCTTGCATGTTAATCTTTCCCTCAGAAAATCATCAAAATTGCATGCTTAGGGTTTCTACTACGCTTTTGCTAGTTTCTCATCCCTATTCTCATTTGATTGTTTTAAAGACAAATTTCCTAGTTTCTAAGTGTAGACATCCCTAATTACCCTAAATACACATTTTCCATCACTCTCCATATTCAAATCCCCTCATCCCATCATTTTTCTTCTTAACCCTAGCCACTCGCTGCACTTCTAGCCAAGGACTGTTTTTTGTCCTTTTTCACTCCTTTTCCTCTTCCATTCTCAGAAATTCCACTTCCCTCCTCTTCCTAACACATACCCACATCCAAAATTTTTCCTACAAATTGTTTCACTCCCCTTCCCCTTCATTTATCTCCCCCAACTTGCTGTGCTTTCCCCTTGTTTTGCAACCTCATTCCCTTTCCCTTTCCTATTTCAAACTAGGGTTTCTTATCAAATCAAAGTCAAAACATGGTGAAAACTAATGACAGAAGAAGATTCAAGGGAGGAGAGATCTCTAGATACGAGCAAACTCATATGCAAGAGATCAATGCATCAACTTTCATTCAAAGGTCATTTGAATAGGTAGGCTGCTTAGGGTTTTGGAAAAAAGTACAAGAGATAGGCTACCATCATCAACTAACAAGACTATTTGTCACTAATTTCAAGAATATCATGTCATCATAGCAGGGGTCAAATTCTTAGTGTCAGAGGAAGTTATATCTGCAACAAGATCTATCCCTAATCAAGGTGAGATATGGTTTAAGGGCATGGACTTAGACTTGGAGCACTACAAACTATTTTTGAAGCCTCAGTATCAGAAGCCACCCTCTCATATTTTTCCTAGTAGGCAGCTATTGGACAAGTACACCCCTCTAATGAAGACTATCATGAGGTATTTCACTTGTGAATGTAGGTTCAGTAGGTTGTATTAGTACCACATCAGATTGTTAATGCATTTTACCTCTCAAAAGCTCCTAAACCTACCTTATTATTTGTTGAGAAGCTTAATGAAAATGACAGAGAAGGTACAATCCAAAGGGCGGAATCATCTAGGCAACCTCTTTCATCATGCATTGATCAAAATGATAGTCCTCCATCACCTAGTACAAATCAATATGTCATGGGAAAACTTTTTGGAAGCAACTTCTCTTCCACTTGTTTCAAGGCACTCAAAGGGTCCAGATACACCCTCATCATCCAGGCCACCAGAAGATGATGACATGATGAAATACAAAGATGCAAATATTAAAGAGTTGAAGGCTGATCTAGCAAAATCAAACTTCATGGTGGCTTTCCTACAACAAGAGAACATGCACTTAAAGTTAACCCTAATGCAGAAAGGTAAACAACAAGAGGACCCTAAAGAAGCTAAAGAAAAGAGATAACCTTGATCTCTTGGCAGATGCATCACTAGTAGTATGAAGACAATGTAAACAACAAAGGAGGAAATAATTTTTTTTTTGAAAATTTTGAAATTTTGGAAAATTTTGTGTACACTGTGAAAAAGGAGCTACAGAAATGCAACAACTAGTCCCTGCGCTTTTTCTCTGAGCATACAAATCAAGAATTTCAAGTATCGATAGAAATATTAGGACATGAACGTTCCAAAAATGTATCGGAGGTAGCTTGTAAAGTCTTAATTTTGTAGTAGTGATAAAAAATGATCCCTTTTTATGCCTTTTTGCCCCTATTTTAGAGCAGTTGCTGCACTTCTAGACACATGCTTTTGGAGCAAGGTTTCAAGGGATCTAAAAGGAATTTTTGTGAGAATGAATGCTTCTAGGCTGAAGGGGACAACTTAAAATTTCATTATATGTCTTTAGGTAGGTTCAAAACTCTATCAAAGTCATCAAAACATCTTTCCAAAGTTCGTTGCGTTTTTGCTGTCAGTTTGTTGTGCTTTTGCAATCATTCGCTGCGCTTTTGTGGAGGAGGCCTGTTTCTGCATTTTGATGGTCAAGAATTGACCTTAGTAGATGTAATTTGTCTCTAAATGATTTTACCTGATGTAATTGAGTGTTTTAATGATGGTTAGAGTGAATATCTTGTAATTAAATGCTTTCAAAGTCAAACTTAAATCAATTAGTGTAAAAAGGGAATTGGTTTCTAACCTCCAAAGTTTTTGGCAATGGTTAGAGAAAATTGTGTAATTAGTTTCTAAGATGGAGGATTCGACCCCCAAGAGGGGGAATGTTTTTTTCATCTATATGTAGCATAATTAACTCACAAAGAGGGTTGGATTCTTAAAGCTCATCTCTGGGACTAGTGTATTAAACATTTTTGCAGAAATATATGAAGTTGCAGCTATTTTTATGGGATTCTTGTGATGTGGTTTATGGAACTGTTTTTCTTCATTTTTCTTTATGCATTTGATGTTTAAGCATTTCTAGCATCCATCTATATTGTTTTGGTGATTATCTCTTAAATTTTAAGTTAGATTTCATGATCAATATGCTTTGTTTTGTCTGAGATTTTAATATAAGTGTTTTTCTTCTTCTAAGCAAATGGATTCATACCTATATGCTCATTTTTCTCCTTCTTTGCCCCTCATCATACTACAATGAAAAATTCACTTTGTGCTATTGATTACACCTACCTTACCTCATTCTATATCTACGACTGATAATTTGGAATACTTGACCTAGTTCTCAGACCTAGTGCTTCCGTCCAACAAACCCTAAAATCAAACCATATTGTGCCAAATAACTAGCCTAAAACCCTAGTATTCTCTAGTCACTTCCATTGGATGTGAGCTTGATATTGAGAGATCCCTCTTTGATTTCGTAGGGCTAGCTACCAAGTCGAAAGTTGGTCTGAGGTTACCTCCTTGGCTTCCTTTCTTAGCATTGGGAAAACTAAGGAGTGCTAACAAAAGGTTTAATGCATTAGTTATCCAACTCAACAAAAACCCTTACTTAGATGTTTTGGCATAGTTCCCTAGCCTAGAAATGTCTATAAAGATACAACACACCCTACGCCAAGAAATCCTTCCTCCAACACACAACACACTCTCAATAATCAAGGCCCTCCCATTGTTGCTTGTTCCTGTGCCCTGCGTCCAACCTCATACTTTGCCTCTTAGTTGAGGGCACAACACACTCTTAATGGGTAGTTAGGCCTCCATTATGCCTTGTTCTTGCGTCGTGCGACCTCCTTGTGGACCTGGCTTCCCTTCCAACCACACATCGTAGTCTTAAGGAACAATCATGCACCTTGTCTCTTGTTGTTGTGCCTTGCACCCTCCATCAGACCTCCCCCTCTTGTTGAGCACATAACACATCATCAATGAATAATTATGCCCCTCCTTGTCTCTTGCAAGTGTGCCCATAAAATTTTTCTCTCTCCATCTGGAAAATCGTTGATACACATACAGAAAATATGCATAAAGCATGATAAAATAATATATTTTTGGGCTAATGTTTACTTGCCATGAGTGATCTACATCTGTAGGTGTTCAATAGAGCATGGAAAATATCTACAAGGAAATCTGGGGGAAATTGCTGCCCAAGGAAGCATTCTGAAGACAAAGGCACCATGTTGCGATAAAAGAAAGAACAATGGATCCTGATGATCGAAGTGACTCATGAAGAGTCCGAGATCTTTCAAGACCCTTTGGAGTGTAGATGGATACAACAATTCAAGATCTGTTACAAGTATTGAAGACATAATAGTAGTATCATCACTCATAAGAGAACTTTGTGTATAGTTCACCATGAGTCCAAGTCATCAATGTTGCTGAATTTTCATGTTGTCATCACATGATGATGTGGAAGTTATGATGTAATATTGTAAGTTTTAATATGTAGAAGTCCAAGAGTCATATAAGGACAAAAGAGCCACATAGAGAAGTCCAAAAGTCTCATAGAAGTCCAAAGGTCAACTAGAAGTTCAAAAGTAATGGAATTCCAAAGGTCATATTAGAATTCTAAGAGTCACGAGGAAGTGCAAAAGTCACAAGGATATGAAAGGTCATTCCTTTTGCTATAAAATAAGCCTCATTACTCTAAGAAAGGACTTTTAACCTTGGCTTCTCTCACAAGGAATTAGAGAGACAAAGATAGTTCTTTTGGAGAGCAAGTAGTGGCTCTAACACATTTTCATGCATATATAGTGAATGTTTTAAGGCTATTCTTTACATGTTTGCAATATATGTTGGCGTTCGCTTGTGCCAAAGAAATTGAGCTATTTTTGTGGCTTTGGTGCTCTTCTTAATGAAAGTGCGTTGCAATCAATTTAATGATTGTTGCATCTATGTGAATTATTTCACTCTATGTCTAACAATTCTCTCATATGTATGTTATTGATGTGTTTTTACTAGAATAGTACTAATATTTGTTTTTTGAAGGCTCACTTTTGTTCCTTTCAGTGAAAGAACCTTGATACATTCTACAATTGGAAACTTCACAAGGCACATTTACTTGATTATTAAAAAGTGCATGTGCGCTACTCTCTCATGCTAATTGCTTAAGTCAAGGAAAATATCTAAGTACATGGAAGCTGAAGCTTATTTCCAGATGGGGCTCCTATACCAAACGGTGTGAGGTCTATTTGCGACCTCATATCGGGGAGACCCCTTTTATATTGGCAGGATCCAGCACCATCAACAACACCTCAACAAAATAGTGGAGCAGAAGGAAAAATAGGACCATTATGGAAATGGAAAGAAGTATGTTGAAGGCAAATAATTTTCCAAATGATTATTTGGATGAAGTCGTCCCTTGCACAACATACATTATAAATAAGAGTCCAACCAAAAGTGTAAAAAATATGGTTCTTGAAGAAGCATGGAGTGGAAGGAAACATAGTGTCACTCACATGAGAGTGTTTAGATGTGTGGCATATGCACATGTCTCAGATGAATTATGAAATAAGTTGGACAACAAGGGGGATAAATTCATATTTGTTGGATGTAGTGATGAATCCAAAGCATACAAGCTATACAATCCACTAACCAAGAAGGTCATAATCAATAAAGATGTGCAGTTCATAGAAGAGGAAGCATGGGATGGGAGTTTGGAGAAGGCAATTGATGTGGCAACAAGTCTACCACAAGAAGACAAAGAGGAATTGACAACATCAAATAATTCCTCAATGGTGGCTCCTCCTACACCTATTCAAGCACAACAAAACAGTCATCAAGTGATACTGTTAGCAAGTAATAGGACAGTGTCACAGAGTCAAGAAAATACTCCTTCGAGTGCACCGTAACGATCAACAACACCATATTCTCTAAGTGCAACATCAAGTGAAATGCCAAGTCCATCTTTGGCAAGCATGAGAAGACAAAAATTCATAAATGTAAGTGAAATTTATGAGTAGAATGAAGTTGATAATAGTGCAGGTATAAATTATTTATTTCTTTATTTTTTCATGTATATGATCCAATTCACTTTGAAGATGCATTCAAGGAAGAAAAATGGGTAGCAATAATGGATGAAGAAATGGAGGTAATAGAGAAGAATAACATGTGGGAGTTAGTGGATCTTCTATATGGAAAATAAGTTATTGGTGTCAAGTGGGTCTATAATACCAAAAACAATGTTAAAGGCAAGATTGAATGGCATAAAAAAAAGATGGTTGTAAAAGGATATAAGCAACATCAAGGAAACAATTATGCAGATCCAGTTGCAAGAATGGAGACGGTGCAGGCAATGTTGTCAATTGCTGCGCAACATAGATGGAAGGTATATCAAATGGACATGACGTCAACATTCTTGAATGGAGTGTTAGAAGAGGAAGTATAAGTGGCACAACCAACTGATTATTAGGTTCAAGGCTAAGAAGACAAGGTGTATAGATTGAAGAAATCTCTTTATGGCCTGAAGCAAGCATCGTGCACATGGTATAGCAGAAAAGATAATTACTTGATGGATAATGGTTTTAGCAAATGTGACTGTGAGCCTACTCTCTACATCTCATATATATTTATTATATTAAATAGTTCCCTTCCCTCTAACTTCTCTTAACCATATTAGTTGTAATTGATCTTATAAGACAACTATTTTTATTAATATTTATAACTCACTTTTTCTTAATATTATTATTTAGTACTTATTAGCAAACTAATTTTATTAACTCTTTAACTTAATCTATAACCAAATTCAAAATATTAAATGATTTATAACTTATTTGGTAATATTAAATAATGTAAAACTAAATTTCGAATTCTAGATAATTCCTATTCCTTTTTAGGATTTTAAAATTCTCTATTCTTTTAACTTATTATTAACATCATAATACTTATATTATATTTATAACTTATTTGGAGATTAATAAATAATTAATAAAAAATTTAGAATTTTTATGTTTAACTAATCTCCAACAGTTAGTTTTTCAACGACTAATTTTCATCAACGAACCTTGAGCAATGATGCATCCCTGCTATTTATTCATGAAGATTGTATGATTTTTTCCCACCTTGTCCTGAGGATGAACCACATTAGTTGGTTCGAAACCTCGACTAAATCATAAAGTTGTGATTAATCTGAAGACATTTCTCTAATTCTTTTTATTAAATAATAAAAAAATCACACCTTAAGAAATTGAATCTAACTCAATACTGATATATTAAGAAATATTTTTTCATAGTAAATAATAAAAATTTATAACTTAAGAAATTTGATCCCTCTTAATACTTAATAAATTCAGATTTAAGATATAATTAAGTTTTTATTTTATAATTAACTAATATATTAGTCTAAAAAAATCCAAATTAAAAAATTCACATAAATTCAACATATAATTAGGAAGTCCAAAATTAATTTTAAATAAGGAAATAAATCTTCCTTTAAACACGTTCAAAGATAAACCAAATTAATAAAAAATAATAGAATTAAATATTAATTCCATAATAAAAATAATAAGTTAGGAATGAAATTTAGTTAAATAGTAAATAATATTAATAAAATTATAACAAAAAATAATAAAAATTAATAGATTACTAAAATTAATAAAATAGTAAATAATATTAATAACAAGAATTATTAATAAAATAACAAGAAGATAAAAGAATTCCATAATAATTTTATTCGTAATGGAAATGAAATAAAAAATAAAAAATATAATAATGAAAATAAATAAAAATATATAACGAGAAATAAAAGTGTTTATATAAATATAATATATCTATGTATATATATGGAAAATAAATATAAAAAATATAATGATTAATAAAAGTACTATAAGAAGTGGTGGTTAGAGTGGGAGGGGTTTTGTATAATTCTAAAGGAAACTTTGTATGCACGAGATTAGTATCAATGACAAATAATCAAGCAGAAATGCACAATTTGTTACAAGCTCTGTTATTGGCTAGAATTTCACAGGTTTCCAACATTAGAATTTTGGGGGATTCACTTATTATCATCCAACACTTATGCAAAGGAACATCATCACAGGGTAAGAGTCTCGGGAACCTATTGAAGTGAATAAGGTGGATCCTTGAAGACATTCCACAAAAAGAGTACTTTGATACCCTTAGAAGTAAAAATGAAGAAGCAAATAAATGTGCGAATCAATCGTCTAGCTTTAGGGAGGGCATTTAGAAATAATGACAACTTGGGGTGGTGGCCTTTGCCATAACTCAAACGAGCAAATTTATTTCTAAGGAAATAAGTTTGATTCATTTCCCTTACTCAAAATTATTTCATGGACCAACTTATTGATGGGGGTTAACTACATTATAAAATTTGGGAATGGGGCCTGATGGATATTGTGGTGCCCTAATTAAGTTTGCTGCAGACAGAAGACAAAGGATCACATTTTCTTCATAAGCGGGATGCAGCCCAAAGGGCACAGCGCAAATTTTCCATCATACCTCCACATTCAATGATGAATGCACTAAGGGGAGAGGTACTTATGACTATTTATGTTGTAATAATGCTAGATTCATGTGGGATTTGGCAGACAAAATGTGAAATGAAGTTGAAGCAGAATAATAGAATGTTGTGGGTTACCATTTCAAGATGCATTTTGGTGATGAAAAACTGGGGGGAAATGCAGAAGAATTTGGCAAACCTTGTGGTATAGAAACTTTCCCAGTGTGCATCTTCCTCTCCTGAAAAATTTGGCTTCTAGGTTGTTTTCCGTCTTTGTCTATTGTTTGGAATATTTTGCATGTATGATTGTGATATTTTCTTAGCTAACAGTAGGATCAATTTTTGGACATGGCGGGTGGAGAAAAGGCCTGGGATTGTGGTATTTTGGCACTTAAGTTGTGAATCTTTGTACTCCTAGCATGGAATACACTCATGAAGGGTCACTTTGGATTGGATTTTGTTGCAAGAACAATTATTTGGTATCTATACAAAACATCACATCGGTCCTAGCAACTGGGGAATGTAGGGAAACAGAGTGTGGCCCATGGCTAGGCCTATTTGGCTTCCTTTGGGTCATAGGACAATTTATGGGCCTTCTATATGCCCCATATTGGTAGTTAGGGAGTTAGTTCATGGGGCTTAGAACCTGGTCTAAGTCGAGGCAATGAACTGTTAAGAGGTTGCATAATTGCTTATGCTTGGGACAGTTGAAGATTGTAGGAGGAGAAGGAGCTCGATAACATTGGGTTGGACGATTGTGAGAATTGAATACCACTTTAGGTGGCACGTAAATGCATTGAATGAGACTTGAGGGTGGTTGTGGGATACATTGAGGAATGTTTTTGCTTCTTATGGATTGACTAGATTAAAATGGGCGAGGTAAAGAGAGATATTTTGGTGACAATAACCAAGAGAGAAAAACTAGATGCAGAGGCAAGGAACGGGTCACTCAATTGGAAAATAAAATGGATTCCCTCCAACTCAATATGATGGTGACGAATATGAGATATAAGTATCATATGCAAACTAGTTTGAATGTGCTGGAGGAGGTGAAATCTCTGAAAGATAAGTCGTCTAGGCAAGTGGATGAGTTAGAAGTACTTTGTAATTAGATCATAGACTTATAAGAACAAGCCCAACTTTTGTATATCATCCTAAGTGAATCCAGTATTGGTAGTTGGAAGGAAGCAAACAAGTGTCGAAATCTCAACAGGGCACCAGAGGAGGAGGATGACAACTTCAAAAGATATATGTATTGCTATAAATTTTGTCTTTTATTAGGAAGTCACTGTCGAATGTATCCCTATAAAAATGTAATGAATATTGTGGAAATATGTAGTCTATTACAAGTGTAGGAATAAGAGGAAGGATGAGAAATAGGCAATGTATTTCCCAGTTACATGTGATGAGACACATATTTAATGCAGTACAAATACTTATCACTATTAAAAAAATTAAAAAATGAAAGTATTATAAGAGAGAGAAGGTAAAGATTAAAAATCTAATAAATGAGAAATAAATATAAGAGATATAATGATTAATAAAAATATTATAATAGAGGGGAGGTAGATGTAAAAGTGGAGTTTTTGGCATTAGAAGAATAATTGAAGGATAATATGCATGTGCTTTAAGAGTTATTTCTAACAGTTTAGTAGAGGTATATGATTTTTTTTAGGGCATTATCTTAGCTCATACATTTGGTCCAATGTTTCTTCTTGTTATAGAGGACTCCTTTATCATCATAAGACACATGCAATTTTGAACAAAGACTAGAGATCTTAGATGAATTAAAACTTTGGTAGAAAATATAAATGCAAGATTGAATGGTTCCAAGTGGTAAGTGCTTTTAATCAATGGGCAAATTGTAGACTAGCCAATTCCCTAATTGCGAGAGTCACAATCCTTTTGTATTTAGTAAATCTATGTATAATTGGGCATTTTTGGTGGTTTTAAAATTGTGAATCATAAATAACAAGTTATTAAACTCCCTAGTATTATAGGGATTATCTATTTATGTAACACATCTATATCTATTTGTGATAGTCATTCATATAAATAAATTCACCTATATATATATATATATATATAAAGAGAGAGAGAGAGATATGTAAAATTTCGTATTAATAAGCTTAAATTTATTTTTAAATTTGTTTTTTCAAGTATTTAGAAGGATTGAATTTTTAACATGTTAAGTTTTTAATTAATGTTGTGGTGTAATGTTGTCATTAGTGAACATAAAATTACATTAAAAAAGAAGAGGGGAAATTATTTACGTATGTATATGTGATAGAGGGATCATTTTTTTAATTAAATAATTAAAAAAATTACACATCAAAAAACTTGACCCCTGTTGATATTTGATAAAGTTAGATTTAAGATGGATTTAGGTTTTTTTTGGCTGAAATTTGATGATACAATTTTAGGTGAAATTGTGATATTATTTAAAATGCACTTTTGAATGTGTAAAAGGATTCAAGCCCCTAAAAAATCCTTAGGCCACTAAAATATTATTTTTTCCTTGGAAAATAACCATAATTTCATTGCAACTTAAAAAAGGAACAAAATTACATTTTGTAGATGCTAAAAGCATTCGATATGAGCAAGACCATAGTCTTGTGAGAGTAGATTAACAACGTGTTATTGCTGCTATAACACCCTCACTACATGCAAATTTTGGAGCCTACTATCACCATTGTATCTAGTGTTTCCTTGATGACCAAGTGTCACCTCATGTTATTCTACGAGTTTCAAGTGTCCTTGAATGATCTTAAGTGTCGTCGCATTGATTAGAACATATTTAGCTACATTTCATAATCATAACATCTTTGTTGTTGTAAAACGACACTTTTGGGTTGCAGTTGCGCACACTTCACTCGCGGTACTTGGGGAATGTATAAAAAGTAGTGTTTTGATGTATGTTTATCATTATTCAAGCTTGTCTAAGTTTTCTCGATGAGTTGTTATGATTGACACATGGTTTTACGTTTAAACTCATCATGTTTCCCCCTTTCCTTATCACCTAGACTTAGAAAATTTTTGGTTCCAAAACGAGCTCATTAAGTCTAAGAGCACATGAGTGCACTCCTAAGCCTTGATGGGAGACCCTTTTTTGTTTGGAAGTGCATCTTGCTCCCCTCTTGAGAGCTCGACACGCTCCCAAATCACAAATCCCCATCCTTGTTCCAAATTGCGCCCTCCAAAATGACTAAGTCTTTCGTGAGTGCACTCCTTTGAATCAAAGAAGTGCACTCTCATTGAGCGCACTAATGCACCATGAAGACTGGAAGCTTAATTATTCAACCTTCCCCGATGCGCCATGCACCCTCTAGACCTTTGAGCGCATGAGCGCACTCCTATTAGGAATTAATTAACGGGGCGATGAAATATGCAAAATATTGTAGAAACACAAATACAAAAAGGAATATAACAAGAGAGACAAAAATATACGTGGTTCACCCAATTTGGGCTACGTCCACGGAGAAATATCCAGTCCTTCCTTTTATATTATACAACAAAATGAAGAGATACAACCTACAACAAATCTATTGTAATTTCCTCTTCGCTCTCATAGTCTCCTCTCTCTTTCTCACTTAGAATAATAATACACATTCACAATACGATTCCCTCATATAAACTAAGGGGTTTCCTTATAGGAAAAGAACCCCTAAATTAAACATAACTTCTACCATCAGATCATTCACCTAATGAATGACTCATATTGACTACGAAATTACAATATTTTACAAGGCAAATTTTCGTCTATTTTTAGCTTCGGTGGCACTAACCTCAAACCCTCGCCAATGGGGGCTCCGAACATGCAACCGACCTCCCCTAGATCCCCAAGAAGAAATAGTGGGGGAGAAAGCCCCCCCACACCCCCTCGTCGGGGATTGGGATCCAAACACGGATGAAACAAGACATCTGAATTAGGAAGATAATTAGGCTCCACATCCAATAATCTCCCACTTGGAGACTAATTATATAAGCTCCATCACTGCTTCACTTGCTAGATAATGCTTCCATTTTGGACCTGATTGTTTCCCATCTTCATCATCATTCTTGAAGGCCAATTAAAATTGATAAACAAATCAATTTCTCCTTGGTTACAACCTTCGTCAACATATCTGCAAGATTTTGGCTAGTGTGTATCTTTTCCAGCTTCAACTGTCCATTATCCAAAACTGAATGTATGAGATGATACCTGAGCTATATATGTTAAGTCTTAGAATGAAAGGATGATTTTTTTTCAATATGAATGGAACTCTGGCTGTCACCATATAACCTGCTCACCTCCTACTTCTTGCCCAACTCATCCATAAATCTTTGTAACCAAATCATTTCTTTACTAGCCTTTGTAGCAGCAACATACTATGCTTTTGTTGTTGAAAGTGCAACCATGTTTTGCAATTTTGAAACCCAACTGAAAATTGTTCCACCTACAATAAACACATACCCTATGGTGCTCCTCCTATTATCTCTGTCACTTGCCATATCTGCATCAACATATCCCTATAGAGCAGTGTTTGAACCTACAAAACATAATGCTTGATTTATGGTACCTCTCAAATACTTGAGAATCCACTTTAGTGCCATCTAATGCTCTTTTCTTGGATTGTTCATCTACCTGCTTACAACTCCCACTACATGGGCAATATCAAGCCTTGTGTAGACCATTGCATACATTAACCTTCCAACTGCTGATTCATATGGAACTTTGCACATATAATCCATCCCTTCCTTGGCCTTGGGACACATCTCCTTAGTTTGAAATGGCTAGCCAAAGGTGTACTAACTGGTTTTGCATTTTGCATATTAAATCTTTCCAACACATTTTCTATGTACTCACTCTGAGGCAATGTTAATTTGTGATTTTCCCTGTCTCTAGTTATTCTCATACCAAGGATTTGTTTTGCAACACCCAAATCCTTCATTGCTAATGAATTTTCCAATTTTCTTTTGATCACATTTATCTCCCTCATGTTAGACCCTGCAACAAGCATGCCATCTACATAAAATAGAAATATAATATAACTGCCATCATTTTTATTTTTAAGATAAACACAATGGTTAGAGTGACATCTAGTATAAACTTGTTTAGACATAAACGTGTCAAATTTTAGATACCACATACTTGGAGCTTGTTTTAAGCCATACAAGCTCTTCTTCAATTTGCACACTAATTTATCCTTTGACCTCATAGTCTTGTGGCTGCTACATATATATTTCTTCCTCCAAATCCCCATGGAGAAAGGATGTATTTACATCTAACTACTCAAGATGCAAATCTTCTGCTAACACTAGAATTAAAATAGTTATGATTGAAGTAATTTTAACGACAAGAGAAAAAATTTCATCAAAGCCTATACATTTATTTTGTGCAAACTCATTCACCACAATTCTAGCCTTTTACTCTATTTTCCTCCATCTTCTTCCTTCAACCTGTAAAACCATTTATTTTGCAATGCTATTTTACCTGTAGGAAACTTGATTAAGTCCAAAGTTTGGTTACGCATCAAGGATTCCATCTCTTCTTCCATGGATTTCTCCCACTTCTTCCTGGTTTCTACTTGCATTGCTTCTTCATATCTTTCTGGTTCACCAGAATAAGTCAACAATACATATTATAATGAAGGAGATTATCATTAAGGGGGTTTACTTATCTCGATTGATCTTCTAACACTAATTTCATGTGTTTGAGATGCCTGTTACTGTTGTGGTTGTTGTTGTTGTTGTGGATGTTGATCATTCTAATTTTTAGGTACCTTTACTTTTTCAGTCATATCATCAAGCACCGTGTATTCTTCTTTTCCTTTTCCTCTTTCTTTCCATGCATTTGATCCTTATACAAGACCTTTTCATTGAATATGCCATATCTGCTCCTAATGATTTTGTGATTTTCATAGTCATATAAGCGATAACCAAAATCATTAACATCATATCCAATAAAGGTACATTTCTTTGATTTTGCCTCAAGATTTGTTCTATTTTCTTTATTAATGTGGATAAAGGCTTCATAATCGATAGTCTTTAAAAATGAGTGCTTGTTTTTACCTGTCCATGCCTCCTATGGAATACCACCATCCAAGGAACTTGAAGGCCCTCTGTTTATTAAATAAAAAACAATATCTACAACATCTTCTCAAAATTGTAAAGGAAATCCTGCATGCAATCTCATGCACCTTGCATGCTCCACGATTGTCCCATTCATCCTTTCTGACACACCATTTTCCTGTGGTGTTCGTGGAACTATATTCTCTTTGTGAATTCCAAGCTCTGAACAATAGTTATCAAACTCTTTGCTATAGTATTCACCTCCATTGTTTGATCTCAGACACTTCAATTTATTTCTTGTGTCATTCTCAAACAAAGCTTTCTATTTCTTGAAAGTATCAAATATATAAGATTTATTTGGAATAAAATAAATCCAAGTTTTCCTAGTTGCATCATTAATAAAAGAAACATAATAGCGAGAGCCACTAAGAGATGATATCTGAGCAGGTCCCCATACATTTGTATGCACAAGCTCTAATTTTTCACTCTTCTTTTCTTTACGAAGTCTGATAAATATGACTCTATTATTCTTTCCATAAACACAATTTTCACACAAATCCAAATCAACATGCTTCAAACCTGGAAACAAATTTCTTGAGTGAAGAATATGCATCCCCTTCTCACTCATGTGCCTGAGACTATATTGCCACAATGCCGTATTTTCTCCTCTGGAGGGTTATGCATTAACATAATTAGAAATACTATTGCATAAATACAATGTACCAACCTTTTCTCCTTTTTCTATTACCAGGGCTCCTTTAGTGACCTTCCAGGTTTTGTCTGTAAAAGTAGTTACACAACCTTCACCTCCCAATTGCCCTGTTGAAATTATATTTTTCTTCAAATATAGGACATGCTTTACCTCCTTCAATAGCCATTGGTTTCCATTCTATTTTTTTATATAAAAATTATCTATTCCAATGATTTTACAGGTTTTATCATCACCCAGATGAACCTGTCCAAAATCTCCTTGAACTTAGTCATGAAAATGTTTCCTATCAGGTGTGGCATGGAATGAGGCCCCTAAATCTACCACCCAGGGATCAATAATATTCTCTAATGAGATAATCAAATCATGTTGTAACACATCACATGTCAAATTCGCTTCATGCTTGTTCTCTTGCTGTCCATCTCCTTATTTTCCCTTCCGAGATTTGCAGTCTTTCTTTAGGTGTCCTTTATTCCCACATTTTGAGCACACTATCCCCTATTTGCATTTTGATTTGCCTTTTCTTGACTTGCTATGATTTCCTAGGTTCCTTCCTCTTTCCATTTTTCTTCCCCTAGTCTTTGCAGTCAAAGCATTACCTGATGTCTCACCAAAGATTTTCTGTCCAATTTCCTCACTAAGGATGGCACCAACAACATCATCAAATTTTAAATTACTAGATCTAGAGACAGAGTTACTAATGGCCATAACTAAACCATTCCAAGTTTCTGGTAATGAGCACAGAAACAATAGAGTCCTAACTTCATCATCAAAAATTACCCCTACATAACTTAATTGATTGGTAACTGTATTAAACTCATTTGAATGATCAACAACAAATCCACCTTCTGACATCTTCATATTAAATAAATGCTTGATAAGAAATACCTTATTCGAGGCTGAGGGTTTTTCATATAGTTTCACCAAGGCCATCATTAGACCTTTAGTTATTGTTTTCTTTGAAATATTGAAGGCTACCAACACTTCCAAGCACAATCGTATTGTTCCTAATGATTTTCTGTTAGGAATCTCCCATTCTTCGTCCGACATACTCATCAACTTCTTGGTCTTTCCGCTCAATGCTAGGTATGCATATTTTTGATATAGATAATCTTCCATCTGCATCTTCCAGAGCTGTTAGTTTTGATCATTAAATTTCTCGACCTTAAACCTACCATCTTCTTTTATTGCTCCCACTCAAACTAGGAACCCTTCTCTCTTGCGAGTTTATCAGCCAAATAAACCTTCAGCTCTGATATCGATTGTTATCAATTAATTAATAGAGCAATGAAATATGCAAAATATTGCAAAACACAAATACAAAAATGCATAGAACAAGAGAGACACAGATATATGTGGTTCACCCAATTTGGGCTACATCCACGGAGAAACAACCAACCCTTCCTTTTATATTATCCAACAAAATGAAGAGATACAACATACAAAAGATCCATTTTAATTTCATCTTCTCTCTCACACAATCTTCTCTCTCTTTCTTGCTCAGAATAATAATACACATTCATAATAAAATTCCGTCATATAAACCGAGGGGTTTCCTTCAAGGGGAGAAAACCCTAAATTAAACATAACTTCTACTTTAAGATCATCTTCCTAATGAATGACCCAGATTGACTACAAAATTACATTATTTTACAAGGCATTTTTTCATCTATTTTTAGCGTCGGGGGTGCTACCCCTAAACCCCATCCGAGGGGGGGGGGGGGCACTCCAAACATTTACCCCCCCTTCACCTAGACCCCCTAGGTAGAAATAGTGGGGGAGAATCCCCCCCACACCATCCCCATGAAGGATTGGGATCCAAACGCGTCTGAAACAAGATTTATGAATCAGGAAGATAATCAAGCTCCACATCCAACAACTCCGAAGGCACAAATATTTTCTCTTCAACCTTCAGACTTGGGCCATGTGCCCTGTTTGGTCTCTTGAGAACATGAGTGCACTCTGAAGGCATGAAGCCTCAACCTTCAACCTTCAGACTTGTGCCATGTACCCTCTTTGGTCTCTTGAGGACATGAGCACACTCAAAAGGCACAAAGCCTCAACCTTCAGCCTTTAGACTTATGCCATGCAGCCTCTTTGTTCTCCTTTAGAGCACTCCTTTGACCTAAAGGAATGCACCTTCTTTAAGAGAATTCCTTCAACCTGAAGGAATGTGCCCTCCTTGACAATACTCCTTCAAATTGAAGGAATTCACCATCCTTGAGAGAACTCCTCTGACCTGAAGGAATGCACCCTCTTTCTCTTCCTTGAGTGCACAATGCACTTGGGGAGCCCGAAGCCCTCCCCTTCATCCTTCGGATTTGTGACATGTGCCCTGCCTTGACTACCTTATTTCCTTGAGCACATGAGCGCATGACGAAGCCTCAAACCTTCCCTTCTTCAGCCTTTCAAACTTTCAAAGTGCGCCCATGCACCTAGAAGCACCTTTGACTCTTTTGAGTGCACCGAAAAGGTATAAACAAAAAATCTGCATAAAACACGGTAGATTAGGATATTTTTAGGCTGATAGTTGCTCATCATGGGTGATTGCAGAAGAAGGTATTCTACGGACCTCATGGAAAGCACACATGAGGAAAATTGGGAAAAGAGGATAAACAAAGGAAGCATGAAAAGAACCAAGAACACACTTGAAACTTGATGACCAAAGCACCCCAAAGACTCCAAGATTGAAGACCCTTTGGAGGGTGGAAGTGCTATGATCAGAAGATAAACAAAGAGAAAAGACATAGTGGCATGTCAAGAATAATTGTATAATACTTTGACAGTCACGATGTAGTATTGTAATCATTATAAAAGACAAAACATAATGTGTGGAAGTCCAAGAGTCATATTTGGAATGTGGAAAGTCACTTAATAATATATGGAAAAAATGTCTTTAGGAGAAGTCAAAAATACATTGGAAGTTCAAGGGTTGTTTAGAAGTACAAGAGTCATGAGGACAATTCAAGAGTCATGGGGATATGAAAGGTCATTCCCCTCATTATAAAAGCAACCTCATAACTCAAGAAAATGGGTTTTGGAGGCTTAAGCTTTAGAGAGCTAGTCTTGGCTTATCTACTTGGCATACGATAGAAAAACTTTTCTTTGGAGAAGCGAGGAGTGACTTAATGTTCTATTGACGATGCTAGAAATATGTTAACCAAGGGGGTATCCCCGATGTGAAGTCCTAATTAGACCTCACCCCATTTGGAATAGGATCTCCATCTGGAGTATCGACCCAATTGCTATGCATTCTTATAGATTTTCCTTGGCTTTAGATGTCAGCAAGGGAGATAAGCGTGTGTTCCTCTGCGAAAAGAAAGTGTGCCTGGTGAATGTTTGGTTGTAGGTGTATCAAGGTTCTTCTACCGCGGAGGGAGGAAAGGTGTGCCTCTAAGAGAAAGGTAATAGTACCACCCTAGTAGGGGTGCACACAAACAAAAGGATAACCACCTAACATCAAGCAGAATAGTCCACATTGATGTAGCGACTGTTACAACCATTAAAACAAATTTTCTATTAGATAAGCACTAAAGTAATCAAATTAGTTCAACTACTTTAGTACATGTGAAAGAAAACATGAATCATAAATATTCACATAATAGTCTTACAAATATTCACATAATAGTCTTACAAATATTCACAACCCATGCATGAAAATGTGTCGGCCATTAGGCTTCAAGTATTAAGTAAAAGTACCAAGATACATGAATACAATGAGCATCACTAGCTCCAATAGTGGAGCACTGGAGCCATGACTTGCTCCCCAAAAGTACTAACTCTATCTCTTTGATGCCTTATGGGAGAAGCCAAGGTGAAAAGTCATTTGCATGTTTGATGAGGGTGTATATATAACAAATCGAGTTATTATTTACCTCCCATGTGACTCTTGGACTACCCTCATGACTGTTTGACTTCTCTATGACCTTTCGAATCCCGCATGATTTTTCACATTACATGGATGACTCTTGGAATTCCACTTTAAATTACATTTTCCAATATAGAATTTACATAATCCACAAATACTATGGCACATGATGACTCGTGACATGACATGGCACTGATGACATGGATTACATGTGTTGGTTTGAGGGGGCTTGACCTAGGTTCAAAGTGTGCTGCACACACCCAAACCCCTCAACTACTGGCCCTTTTAGCAATGACCTAAAAGCAGATCACAGTCTCACCCGAAGTAGTTATGGGAGGTTGCAGAACTAGGTTTCTGCAACCGAAGGGATGTTCGCGCAATGGCGTTGTGTATTTACTTCTACTATATATCAATATTATAACTTCACGTGCATAAGAACTCCACAAAAATGATTAATTTAACAGAATCACATTAAACTCATAAACTCTAACAAATAACAATATATCTTACAGGTGTTTGCATAATTAAGTAAAAATCATACATAACGATACTCACAACAACAAAGACTAAACACAAAAAGATGTACAATTTTTTTCCAAAAATTCTTCTTTATTAATATAAATATTCAGTACATATATGTTTTCGACTTGTGCACCCAGTTGTAGGTGGTCTGTGCACTCAGCTGCAGACTCTTCCAGGCCTTTGCGCACTCAGCTGTGGAGCCTTCGCCAAAACTACAGACTACATATGTGAATAGAGAGATCTAATTCACTTATGATGACATTACATTATTAGATTACAAAGTATTACATCTCCTTATATACATTTCATTTGTACAGAAATCATGATCCACATGCTATGGTTCCACAAAACAAGGACAAATACCTGATATTCGTTACAAAATAAGGGCTTTGTCCCATCCCCAAATCCCTAAAAGACCACACGATGAATATACCTTCGTGAACTCCGCGCGCTCTGCTCCTTCTGTGGGGTCTTTTACCAAAACTTGGACCAAGTTGGGCCATGCCCAATAGGCCCCCAACACTCACCCGTGACTCATCCTGAGTCACTCAGCTTCAACGCCCTTGATCTTTGTTGTGATCCCATTGTACACTACGTTGTAATGCTGGACCGTTTCTGCCATTTATTTTTCTTCCTGGTGCACCTCCTTCAGCAAAGATTTTGTAGTAGAGACAATAGTCTTTTGTAGTATTTACACTTCCCTTCTCTTCAATTCCTTCAGCCTCTCATCCACTGCCTGCAAAAGTTGCAGGGCTTCCTCCTGCCACCACTGAGTCCTCTCTTGAAAGATCTGTGCTTTCCTTTGAAGCTCATGGATTTTCACCTAGAGGTTCTTCCCTTCAGTAATGTTGGCAAGCCTCTGCAAGACTGATAAGGTATTCACTACTGCAAGGATATCATCGCAGCACTTCTTCTTGGGATGAAGTTCCTCCTCAATATTCAGGACGTTTGGATCCTCCTACAATTAGGTCCAAATATTCATCGTATCATCGAGCAATTTTCCACAATCTGCCACCATATCAGATATTCCTTTCAATGCTACGTTGAGGTCCCTTTGCCTATGTTCCCAAAACTATGGTGGTGTCACTGGATGCAACCTTATTCACATCTTTGATATCTGCACTTCGTATTCAAATTTGAACTTAGCCATAATATCCTTTGAGTCCTTGATCGCGAGGGCGAGCTTCGCGACCTTTTCTTCTGGTGGTTCATCCTCATGGACGTGCATGTCCAGAACTATGCTGCAAGTCTCAACAATGGCTTTCTCCAGATGTTCTTGTTGCTACCTTTCTTCCTCCCTATCCTTGGAAAATTTCTCCAGTTCCTTCTTCATTGATGATTTTTCTGACTCCGCCTTTGATTTTAACATTGACATACACTACTCTTGTTCCTGCAATTTTGCGGTGATATCTTGGTGAAGTTCATGCAACATCTGGAGGTGTAGCACAACGACATTCATCTGGACACTGCACCACAGTTTGGCTCACACTTTGTCTGTTGCTGATTCAAACTTCACTGCCCCAACTGGCACATGTAAAATCCTAACTTTGTAGGTTGTTTCTAGTCTTTGTTCTAGCTGTAAGGGCTGGGTTACATGCTCCTGTTGCCTCATTTCTTGTGCCAACACCTTTAGCTCCACAATGCCCTGCTACACCTCACCCAAGATCGCTTACAACAATCATCAATCTTGTCCCAAGTTTCCATGTTGATTTCTTGGATCTTTTCCACTATTTCGTCTATGTCCTCGTCAATGAGGACGAGAATCACTTCTTCCTTACTCTTGTTCACCTTCTGCTTCTTTCTTGGCCACATTTTCATTGTTATCATTATGATACAAATGTTTCCCTTGATGGAAAATCATTCACAGGTAAGCTTAGATTGGGTTAAAGGCAACTCACAGTGTAACAGGTCAATTAAGAGGTAACAGGGCATTGGTATAGAAGAATAGGAAGCTAGAACAAAGGTCTACTGATAAGAATCAAGAAGTTGAAGGAAAAGGATGTTTTCAGATAGTTTAAGCTATATACACAGGTTCAGCTTGACAAAGAGGCATATACACACTGGTTCACATAACAAAAAGAGCATATAAGTATGCACACACTTTCACAAGAGGAAAAGCGCATATGGGTTGGAAAATCAAGGAAATTCAAGAGTAAAGAATACCAAGAGTCAATACCATGGTATTAGCCCACAATATTGAGCAAGTAACGACTATTTGATCCCGTCCAAGAATGCCACAGGCTCTAAGTGTTTCTTTGGTCCGAGCTATTGAGGAAGGCCAAAACTATATAAGGAGGAGAAGATCAAAGGGCCTGTAGGAATATACAGGGTAAGTTCCTCAGACAGAACACCAGAAGGACACCGCTCACAAACAGATCACAGATCAATACACCAGTATTTTGACGTGGTTAAAACCCTCAGAGAGGGAAACAGTCCACGGCCTGCGCCAACGTGGCTACTACAGGCAATTTATTAATAAAAGAATGAAAATTTACATAAGCTTCTCTCATGCACGGTTAACCTACAAATGACCCTCCATGCGCTTTAAATAGAATTCATGGACCAATCGGGTGTCAAGCCACGGATCAAGTGTCGGTAATACCGAGGAGAGAATGAACCGTCGGATCACTACATATCGTGACCGTCGGATTGTAAGTTACAAAATGTACAACGGTAAAGAAACACACTTTACCTAACTCTATACCTAACTCTATACTAGACCAAGTTGAACTTAACTATTTCCTATGTGTCGGAATATCTAACATCCCCCCTTAAGAACAACTTGGGATAGGATTGAAGGATTTACAAATATGACACAATAGGAGAAGGAAGGAGGCACTAGAGCCTATCCCCCCTTAGTGACAACTTCCTGAACTCCAAGCATATATCGAATTTTAGTGAACTTCGCCTCTGTGAGAGCCTTTGTGAAATGTCTGCAACCTGATCATCTGTTGAACAATATTGCACTTCAAGAACATGGTCATGAATGAGCTTTCTGATGAAGTGCATGTGAAGTTCAATGTGTTTGTTGCGCTGATGCTGAACTGGATCTTTGCAAAGCTGAATAGCACTTTGATTATCACACCAAAGTGTAGTCAGATGCTGCTGTTGAAAACCAAACTCTGATAGGATCTGACAAAGCCACAAGGCTTCCTTACTAGCCTCTACGGCACCACGATACTCTGCTTCTACTAAAGAAAGAGAAATGGTAGCTTGTTTCTTACAAGCCCATGTAATAGGTCCTGAACCAAGAGTGAACACATAACTAGCAGTAGATTTCCGATCATCAGGGTCACCAGCCCAATCGGAATCAGTGAAACCAACCAATAGAGGAGATGCTTCAGCACTGTAATGAATGCCAAACTGAACTGTACCGCGAACATAACGAAGTATTCTTTTAGCTGCTTTCCAATGACTTTCACGGGGGTTTTGCATAAAACGAGCAACAAGGCCAACAGCAAAGGAAAGGTCAGGAAGAGTATGGGTTAAATACAAGAGTTTTCCTACAAGTTGACGGTATAAGGTAGCATCAACTTCGGGAGAAGTACAAGAGACTGAAAGTTTGACTCCAGACTGAAAGGGAGAAGGAGCTGGCTTACAATCTTCCATGTGAAAATGACGAAGAATATCACAAGCATACTTGGACTGGGAAAGGGAAATACCCTCCTTGGAATGCAAGACTTGAAGACCGAGAAAATAGTGTAAGTGTCCTACGTCTGTCATTTCAAATTGCTTTTTAAGGCTGGATTTCACATGGTTTATAAGGATGGGATCACTACCAGTAAGAATAAGATCATCAACATAAAGAACAAGGATGATAAGAGAGTTTCCCACTGTCTTGGTGTAGACAGTATTGTCAGAATGACACCTAGAAAAACCAGATTCTAAAAGAAAGTTATCCATTTTGGCATACCAAGCCCGAGGAGCTTGCTTGAGACCATAAAGAGATTTCTTAAGTCGACATACAAGGCTGGAGTCTGTTTGGATGAAGGCAATGGGTTGTTCCATATAGATTTCTTCATGCAAGTCCCCATGCAAGAAGGCAGATTTAACATCCATCTGATGGACTTCCCATTTTGAAGAGGCAGCAAGGGAAAGAACAAGCGGATAGAGTTCATTTTGGCAACAGGGAGAAGGTTTCAGTTGTAGTCAATGCCTTCAACCTGTGAAAATCCTTTAGCAACAAGACGAGCTTTATGTTTATCAACTTTCCCATCTGGTCCATACTTGGTTCTGTAAACCCATTTACATCTAACAAGTTTGCGTCCCTTTGGTAGAGGAACAAGATCCCATGTATCATTTGCCAACAATGAATGATATTCTTCATTCATAGCTGCTTCCCAATGTGGATGGCCTGAAGTATCTGCAAAAGTGTCAGGATCATGATTTATTGGAGCTTGAGCCAGTAAAGAAGAGGCTCTTTCAAACTGAGAACGTGTACGTCGCTGATCTATAGGATCACCGGCAAGATCACCTGCTGCATCTTGAGTAGCTTGGACCCATTTTGGAAGTGAAGGAGCTGAAGGAGCTGAAGGATGATCCTGAGAAGGTGGTGGAGGATTATCATCCTCACTTTCATCATCTGAAGAAGAAATGTTTTCAAAGGTAGAAGAGATAGGAAGAGGTGGCACATCCGCGGGACTAGGCTCGCAGGCCGATTTATTTTCATCAAATTTTACATCTCTTCTAATGATAACATTTTTGGACTTAAATGGAATAAGTCTATAACCTTTTACATCTTCAGAATATCCAACAAAAGTACATTTCTCACTCTTAGGTTCTAAAGCTTTATGCTTTTCATCTGGAATATGGGCCCATGCTTCACTTCCAAAATTACGAAAGTGACTTACATCTGGTTTAATGGAACTCCAAGCTTCTTCTGGAGTGATATTCTTTAGAACCTTAGTAGGAGTGTGATTTATTATATAATTTGCAGAATTAATTTCTTCGGCCCAAAAACTAAGACTGAGTCCTTTAGATTGCAGCATACAATTAGCCATTTCCTTTAAGGTGCGATTTTTCCTTTCAGCTACACCATTTTGCTGTGGAGTGTATGGAACAATATGTTGCATTTGGATTCCATGCTCAGTGCAAAAGTTGATGAAGTTGTTTTTAACATATTATCCGCCATTATCTGATCTTAGCTTAAGAATTTGATGTCCAGATTGTTTTTCAACAAAGGCCTTAAAGGCCAAGAATTTGTTAAATACTTCACTCTTGAGTTTTAAGAAGTATACCCAAGTGCGTCTGGAGAAATCATCAATGAAAGTTAAGAAATACTTGTAGCCAGAGAATGAAGCAACTGGAAGTGGACCACATAAATCACTGTGCACAAGCTGTAGAGGGGCGAGGCGTGCCAAGAGGCACGTTTTTCAAAACTGTCCCGATGATGTTTTCCGAGTACACATCCGGAACAAACACCATCTCTGCAAGATACCATGGGAAGCCCTGTCACCATATTTTCTTTACATAGATTCTGAAGGGTGCGATAGTTTAAGTGACCAAATCGCTCATGCGAAATTTTGCTCCCTTCATCATTATGAGCAACAAATACTGAGGGAATATTTGATGACTCAAAGTTGTGAAACTTATACAACCTTGTGGAATCATCAGCAATGCCAGTAGCTAGAATCTGTTTAGGATCCTTAGGTCCTTGATTACAACATCGTGAGGTGAAAATTCAACGATTTTACCTTCACCTGAATGAGTTATCTGATATACAGAAAGAAGGTTGCTGGATAAGGTTGGAACACATAATACATCATTAAACTGACCATTGTCTAGATGAACAGTTCCAGTCCCTAAAACATTAAGAGATCTATCATCACCAACATATATATTTTTGGTGTTACAATCATGTAGAGAAGAAAACATGGCTTTGTTTTTGGCCATGTGATAAGAGGCTCCAGAATCAATGAGCCACTCATGAGAATGAGAAGAAGAAGATACATTTATGCATAACCAGACTGAGATGATTGACAACGGCATGCAGAAAGTGCCATTCCTGAAGATGAAGTTGAAGTTGAAGTAGAAGAATGCTCCACATGGATGTTATGTTTCTTCATTGCGGCTTCCAAGGCTTCCATATTCTTAAAACATTTAGATTCTAAGTGGCCATCTCGATTACAAAAGTTACATTGTCTATCAGTCTTCTTCCATTTGTTTTTATTGGTCTTATCATTTTGCTGAAATGATCTTTCATTTTGAGACTGAGTTTGCTTAGGACCCTTGTTTGGTTTAGGACCATTCTTTTTAGGATATGACTTCTTAGGATTCTTTAAATTTGGTTGCTGCTGCGCGGCTAACGCTTTCTTGGAAGAGTTTCCAAGATTAAGAAGACCAAGGTGTAAGAGTT
>APFE030246094.1:0-19391 GCA_000404065.3 Pinus taeda
TATAGATCAAGTCTAGATATTGTGCACGAGCAATGACTTGCTCTTCAGTGACGACTCCCACCTTCGCCACATATTCTATAATAGTGTGTAACAGTGACTTAATGAACCATTCAGCCAATAGCCGATGAAGAAAATATGTTTTTACCATTCTGCGACGACGTCGCCACTCATGAATATGATTGGATATGTGAGTGGCTGTCATTTGTTTGAAATTGGTAAGCAGCTCAGTTCCTCTTTCGTACGTGATAGGTAATGGAAAATGGGTTAAAACGGTTGTGTCTAGGGTACTGAAGTTATCAAATGAAGCTCTATGCAATTTGATATACCACTTTGCTGTGGGACCAGTTAACGTGCGCTGAAAGAGGCGAAGCCGAATTGAATCATCATTGAGAGTGTTTGATGAACACCATAGATGAACGGTCATCACATGATTCGATGGGTCTTCGCCTAGATTTCCATTGAATTTAGGAATATCCGATGGAAGTTTAGGATCGCCGACCACCAAGGGGCATAGGAAATTGGATCGTTCATTAGTTGACTTAGATCTGGTAACTCTAGAGTTGTCACGAAGGGAAACTGTTGATTTAGGCTTGGTTGAGCATACCCAGGATAACATAGAATTGTTTGAGCAGTCGGTCTTTGCATACCAGCATAATGCATTTGATGTTGGTAACTTTGGTAAGGTTGATGGACATAACCATTATGATATGGTTGATACTGCTGCCCATTACTCGCAAAGACTTGTTGCTCATATCCTTGGTAAGCTTGCTGAAATTGTGGTTGTTGGTATTGCACTAGCCATGGTTGTGAAGCCATGGACTGTTGTCGAACACTGACTGTTTGACCAAGATTGGGTTGGGGTTCCCCATTTGAACCTGTACCATTCCACTAGTGGGTGATTGTGGTTGTGTCGGAAGTACAAGAGATTGTTGTATCACAACCTGCGAAACTTGAGGTTGGCATACAATTGGTGACGCTTGTACTTGTGATAAAGCCACAATAGTCGGCGTAGTGGGAATGTTTGTCATAGGTGAACTTTGTTGTATTGAGCATACAACTCTTGGTTGTTGAGATAGGACTGGTACCCAACTGCTTGTTGTGATTCCAGCGCAACCCAAATTTTGTTGCAAACTCACGCAAGGTTGTCCTTTTGGGGAAGACAATCAAAGTGTATATGGCCCTCCATACGACGATAATCCAGTGCTCAAAGGAATAATTTTCCTTTGGGGAACAGTTCACCCAAATTGACCTTGTGATGGATCAATTTTTCGAGACTCAACGTAAGGGATTCCATATATAATTTCGGACAAACAAACGGCGACAGTCCATACTGTCGAAATAGTCCCAGGATGGACTCCATCCAGTGACTGAAAACTGGTTGGGACAGATGGCACGCCGGCAAACATTGTGAGAATAGCATAAGGGGCTTCCACTGTTGCTGTGTTGAGTGACACAGTCCTTGATGTTGACGGTTGTTTAGACATGTTAAGTCTATCCAAAATATTCCTCAGCGATTCTTCAGGAACTTCCGAGGGTGGCTGAATATTTTCTGATGAAAAAGGATATAGGGAGATCAGAGCTCCAAGTTGTGTCGGAGTGCTAGATGGAGGATATTCCATAATCTCTTCTATGGCAATCAATCCAGGGGGAAGAGGTAGACCGTCAGGTCCGTAAAATATTTCTGGTGCCGAAGAAGATGTAAGTCCTGCAGCAGCAGACGGTTGGGGAGTAACACCTTCTGAATCGGTTGTAGATGGAACTCGTTAAGGAATAGCAGTGTTAACTATCGCACTAGGATCAATTGTAATGTCTTGTTACTGCTGCAGAATTTCTTCCGTAGAGGCAGGGATTCCAGAAATGTTCGGAGTAACCAGAGTCTCAGAGGATGTTGGAGTGCTTGCTCCAACCAACCTAGGGGACTTTGACCTGGTTAAACAAGTTTGCTTCGTCCGGAATGGCTTCGCTTCTGGAGTCAATGATGGTTGACTTGTAAGTCTCCGCGAATGACGGGGTTTTGATTGACTTTCTTCCACAATTGCAGATTACTTGATCAACTCAAAATAAAAGGGAAAAATGTTTTTCGAATTAAATGAATTTTAGATGCTTTGACACAGCTTGTTTTTTCAATTTTAAAGAGTCGAGAAAAAACAAAAGATGACTCTAGTCGCCTTCAATTTTTAATGAGCTTGAAGTAACAAGCACTTAGAGGACCTTTTCTGTTATGGGGTCTGAAAAGGAGAAAAATGGACTTATTTGGAGATCTAGGCAGAGAGGATTACCAAACCAATCACAAAATTGCAAAATACTTTTTACGGTAGGGTAGTCAGTCTTCCCGAATTGCTGTGTTCGGTGAATTACGATCAATAAGGCGGTAGACACGACTTCCTAAGGATAAAGGACGCAGCCTATATTGGTCTCCCAATATATACGCAATGGTACGTGGGAGCAGAAGTCCGTACTAGCACTTATCGTCTCAGAGTGGAGGAATCACCCAACCAGCACTGAAAGCAACAGTTACCAGGCTTTACGACACGAGAATATGTCTCTAGCCTAGACCTCTAGATCTTGCGTTAAGTTCCAAGGCATTGTTAGATTCATTGAGATTTATTTTAAGTTGATCTTGCTTAGTAGTTTGCCCTTTAGTTTCACCACGTGATGTATGTAAAATTCCTAAATGCAGTCTAAGATGACAAATAGACATTTTATCTTCTTTCAGCAATGAAAATCCTAGCTACTAAGGGGAAGAAAGTCAAGCATCTTTTCTTCACAGAGCACAGAGCACATGCTAATATGCACAGTCCTAAATCAAGCCAAGCATTCAAGATGGAAATGCACATGTATGTATTGGTTTTCAGCTCCCTTAATGTGTAAATGACACTAAGAAAACTATGTCCAAAACTGACATACTTTTAAAGCGATTGTACTCAACAAAATTTCTTTTTCAAAACGAAGTGAAAATGAGAGAGACACTTTGCTATTTTGAAATGGAAATTTCTTTTCGACACTTTAAAACTAGTAAATCAAGTCTTATGCAATGATAACCGTATAATCAACTATCAAAAACAATGTGATTGCTTTCTAAAACTGAAAACAACAGCTATGACACTTTTATATCTAGAGACGATAGTTTGACTATGTTATTTTTTGCAAAAGAGAACTAAAACGATGCACAATACATAAAAAAATGTTTATAGTTCTTTTCACTAAGGAGGCGGAATAATGCAAAAGAAGGGAGTATTCACAGAAGCACACTCATTGCGGACAACAAAAAATCTTGAATAAGACTAAAAACGGTGAGAAATATCCACAGTTGGAGGGTAAAATCAGTCCTCCGTGACCATCACACATGTTACACAGTGAAGTCAGTATGCAGCACAGTTACTCCATTCGGGAAGTGCGATGCATACATGCTGCCTTGAAGGCAGGGTGCAATGGTGACAATGCGAGACTCTGAACAAGACTTCACTCACAGTTTGCAGTTTAGTTCAGGTGTTTAAGCTGAATAAGTACCGATCAATGTATGTAAAAACACAGGGGTGATTTTAGAGGTTACTAAAGCCACCACTTAGGGCAATTAGATCGCTTGCAGATATATTATTTAATTTATAAACAAAAACCCGGAGATTGACTCAAGCAACGTTGATCTACTTTGCATTCGTATGGCGAATGCAGTTCGAAAGCTAGCTGGCTTGACTTCAGGCTCCGTCTGTATGTTTATAAAAGAAACAAGGATAGATAGGCTAACAAGTAATCTAGTCGTTCCCGAGTGGAGTAGCCATTTTGTTATATGGGAATAGTGTCCACACGGATGCTGCTATTCCCACTAAGATGTGTTGCTATCTTAGAAACAAACAATCAAAGTCTACTGTTGATTCCTTTTATGAAAATAGATGAGAGGAGAACCAAGAGGGCCAACCTGAGTCTTGCGCTCGATTCCCTCTCCTTCTTGATAGAGTTTTGCTGCTCGTTCTTTGTCTGTTGAGATTCAAAAGGGACCTGTAGAATCACAACAACATACTACTATGCAAGAAACAAGGATCTAAATTCACAAATAATGTAGGATCAGATGTACATTAACGATATACAAGCACATATAAACAAATGCACCAAGATATGGAAGGAAACACGAATAGATTTATTCAGATAAAAGTAGCAAGAGGATTACAACCATGAGCATTTCTGACCCAGCATCATCCTCTAGCTAAGAAGCCCTTCTTTTACCTCAAGCAAAGTAAAATCACCCAACAGTGTGAATGTACACAAGAATACTGACATCACGTCTCTATAGATTACAAAATTCCAGCCTCTGGATCTCTGTGATGAGGGATCCATATATAGATGATTACACAGAGGTGAGTCATCTTTTGGGATCTTGATTAGTGTCTTCTCTTTGATAGTTCCTGCTTCCACTTGGAGAATTAAGATCTCTTACTCATCCCTGGTCGAAAATGGAGTGGCAAGTGTCAGAGGGGAAGCTTTTGGAATATTCCATGATATTCCACCTCGCATTTTGGTCCCTACCATTTGTCCATTCGTGACCATCGCACCCTACAGAGGAGCAAAACAGTATGCATCACACCCTGTACATTGGGAAGGTGATATGCATCGCTCCCCCTGCATGGAGCTTTCAGTATGATCTAGTTTTGACCATTTATGAGCAGTTTTTAGTGAAGAACTTCTGGGAGATGATGCAATGAGCTGACCTTGTTCCTTTAGGTAGTGAAGCAACCCTTTTAGGGACTTAAGAGGCCTCAGTTTATGGACATTTGTGATTGGGGTTGAAGTGCCCAAAAATGTCTATAACAGTCACTCAGAAAGTTGTTGGGTATATTTTTTGAAGGCCAAAAGAGAAGCCTTCAATATATTCAAGAAGTTCAAAGCCCTCATAGAAATTGAGCAAGGGTGTAAGATCAAATGTTTGCTTGATCATGGTGGGGAATTATGCTCAAAATCTTTCGAGAGTTTTTATGATATGAAGGGTATCACGAGGCAGCATACTACCAAATACACACCCCAACAGAATGGAACAACTCAAGGGAATAATCATAGTGTGGTTGAAATGGCAAGGCACATGTTACAAACTAAGGAATTGAGAGATTCTTATTGGGGATATGTAGTTTCTATAACAGTGTACATCGTCAACAATAGCCCCACTAGTGCACTCCAAAACATGACTCCTAATGAAGCTTGGTATCTAAAAAGGCCTAATTTTAATCATTTCAAAGTTTTTGGTTGGATAGATTATGTATATGTACCCTATCAAAATAGAAAAAAGTTAGATGAAAATAGTGAGTTATGTATTTTTATTGGGTATAGTGAGACAAGCAATGCTTATAGATTGTATAATCCTCTCACTAACAAGCTAATTGTCTCAAGAGATGTATATTTTTATGAAGGGGGGGTTTATGGTCATCAAAAAGGCCATGTTAAGGAGACAAAATCTATTTTGAATGATGATATACTTGTTGATATTGATCATGAGCAACCAACTAATGCTTTTGTATTTAGTGGTTTAACTCCACCAAGGATCCCTTCATGAATTTCTTCAGTATCAAGTTCAAGTCAAACTTCTTCTCCAAGTTCTAGAAGGAAGCTAATAAGATTGAGTGATATCTATGACATGAGTTAAAATCAAGCACAGGAAGAAAGCCCAATAAGCGATAGTAAATTTCGCTTTATTAGCCAACGTTGATTTTGAACCAACAGGTTTTGAATATGCATGTAATAATGAGGTTTGGGTGCAATCCATGCAAGAATATATGGATTCCATTCACAGGAATGACACTTGGGAGTTGACAAAACTTCCACATGATAAGACAATGATTCACACCAAATGGGTTTACAAGACTAAGTTTAACAACAATGGGAGTGTTGAAAGAGTGAAGGAAATATTACTTGCTAAGTGATTCACACATAAGTGTGGAATTGATTATGAAGAGACGTTTGTACGATTAGCAAGACAAGAGACAATTAGAAGGTTGATTTTGTTAGTAGCTTAGAAAGAGTGGAGCATACATCATATGGAATCCTGCCTTATTGAATGGGTACTTAGAAGAGGAAGTATATGTGGTGCAGCAACAATGTTTTGAAGTGGAAGGAAAAGAGAATAATGTCAACGACTTGAAGAAGGCTCTGTATAGTCTCAAGCAAGCAACAAGAGCATGTTATGCTAGTATTGATGGCTACTTTCATGAAAATGGCTTAGAGAGAAGTAAGAGTGATCTTAGCCTTTACTACAAACAATAAGGTATTGATATTCTAAACATAATTTTGCATGTTGATGATGTATTGTATATGGGTAATAGTTCGAAGATGAATGATAAATTCAAAGTTGCTATAATGAATGAATTTGACATGAAATATCGAGGCCTCATGAAATATTTTCTAGGAATGGAAGTTTATCAAAGTAAGGATGAGATTTTCATTTGTCAGTAAACTTGATGCATGCGATATGATAAATAAATTTGATATGATTTATTCTAATCCATCCCCTACTCGAAGGCTCATGGAGTTGGGTTATGTATAGATGATGATGCTGATTTAGTTGATGAGACGACTTACATAAGTATTTTGGGGAGCTTGATATTTCTAACCGACACAAGAACTAATATTACATATTGACTTTCACTTGTTTCAAGTTATAAGACAAATCCATCTCAGATACATATGAAGGAATCCAAGAGGATTTTAAGTAATGTGAAGGGCACTCTAAATTTTGGTATTCATTACGACTCTTCTAAAAGTTCAATCTTATTTGATTTAGTTATTCAAATTTGAGAGGTAGTATTGATGACCATAAGTCCACATCTGGAAATTATTTCTCTTTTGGTTTTGGTTTGATTACCTAGAGCTCAAGAAAACAAAGCATTGTTTCCCTCTCATCCACATAAACTCAGTATGTTGCAATTACCTCAGCATGTACAAAACCTCTTTGGCTCAGAATGTTTTCGGAAGATATTGGAGAAAAGAAAATTCAACCTACAGGGATTTATTGTGATAATGTAATTGGAATCAAGTTATAAAAGAACCTGGTTCATCACAATAGGAGAAAGAATTTTGACATGAGACATCACTTCGTTTAAGATTTGGTGGAGATGAAGGATATTGAATTGGAGCACATAAATACTGAGGATCACCTAGAGGATATATTCACCAAAGGAGCTACAAAAGCTAGGTTTTTGGCACTACGAGATAAGATAGTAAACCCTCATTAAGCATTAATGGGGATTTTTCATGATAATGCTTAATCATGTCATGTAATTTTTGACAAATAAGTTTGCAAATTTTGTGTTCTCTCTACAAAATTAGGGTAGCATATTATTAGGGTGGTTATGGCATTAAGTGTGTTTTATTTGTTCATTGTTTTTTTTATATGTTTTTTTCTTCATAATTATCTTTGGTTTAGGAGCTTGCTTAAAGAAGAAATTTCATATTCTACAAGTTGGAGCTTATGATCAAGTAATTACTCCAACAAGTTCAATAGATTTGGACATAAGACTCAGAGAATCGAGCTATAGTCTAATAACATCAAGAGAGTAGTTGAAGGTCTCAAAGTGTATATGGAGCCTCGAGGAGAAACATTCCTCAATTACATCCTTAGTAACAACATTACGGGTAGAATTGAACCATAATAGAGCCGAGGTTCAAGAGTTGATGCACGAACATAAATTTAATCATCACCAAATCAATAGCTTGATGAAAATATTTATAGACACGAAGATAATGTGGAAAAATGAGGATAATTGAAATAAGCTACTAAGTAATTCAACCACCAAAGAGATGAACTCTTTGATTTGAATTTACAATGGATAGTTTTACCCATTCTTAGTCTTCAATACATGGGGCTTTGAAAGTGGAATGTACAAGTTATGGCAAGCTAAAAGTTCTTGCTCAATATCCTCGTGAGTCATTTGCCGAGTTGTACAAAGTTGAAAATGACTAGTAATTGTTTGAAGTGTTTTTTGAAATATAGTTTCTATCTCATGACATTTTTCTTTTTATAGAAATATTTATTAAAAATAACTAAGAAAAGGGTAAAAATTGAGAATGTATGAGAAGGGAAGGGAATAAATATATATTTTATTTAAACACAAATCCCTTAAATATATATTGAAGTTCGACAATAAGTTCTTAGCCCCATAAGGTGAAATTAAAAGAATTATTTGAGTAGTTCCAAAATAAATTGAATGAATGAAAACAGTAAACATTCATCCAATGGTCAATCGATCAGAATCTAGACCATTTATCACCTTCAAGAGATCTATAGAAGCAAGCAACAACATGGAATGGGGATTTCCTCTTTTGCATACCTACATGTTTCTCATTTATGAGTGAGGGCGTGACCAAGAGTAGTAATTTTTTCTTTTGTTCCTACGTTCATGTTCATGTAGATGACCTCTCCTTTAGTGATATTATTGTCAATTTGCAAGTTTCATCTTTCAAGTGTTTCTTAGGACATGACTCTAGAGCTTCATTTCTTTGTAGTCGAGCACATGTTAAGATATTTCGTTGCATTTTTTTTTATTGTTTTACCATTAAAGTTCGCATTGACCTCATGATTGCTATATAGTATATGGCCTTTCCACTTTCTCACACATCCCACCCTGCAGAAATTTACTTAGATGCCAAAATGCAATAAAAAGAAGAGAATTTTCCTTGTTGGTCAAATCTCTCTTGAATGGTTTTTGTGTATCTCTTACTTTGTAGCCATACTTATTTTAACATTTTTTAGTTTTGTACATAATTTTTGTTGTTTTAAGTTGAACAAATGTTTATCGGATCAGACATGGTTAATGTTAATGGTTGTTAAAGGAAATCTTATTTAATGACTATTCAATTACATATCTTCTACTATTGGTTAATATTTCTAATTTCATAACATGAATACATATTCAACAATTAAGTTATGTAATAAAAGATTCAATTACACAAGTTATAAATGTGATCTTTAAGGTCACTTGTTATGCAACCTAGAGGTCATAATTAGGTGACAATTTCAAACCATGTTAAGATCAATTCATTAATTTTTCGAGATGCCTTCACTACTTTAACTAATCATTAATGTATTGGGATATTTGGTTCATTAATAGGATGAATATCATTTATTTATTTGTTCTTACATGAAGGGTATTTTAGTTACTCATCTTACATAGGGTTAGTGTGGTGTGGTTACTCATCTATAGTTTATAAGTTAAATACAGCTAAGACTCTATAGTAATGTAAGACCAAAATCTTAGAGAACAAACTAGACTAATTTGTTGCTTTTCTAAATAAATTCATGTGTAGGCATATATTTGATACGTTTTCTTGTTTCTTTTTATTCAAGGTCATTGTTTCTAGTCGCATGACTCTTTCATGTCACCTACCATTCATTGACTAGGGAGAGGGTTAAGTTGCACCAATATTGGTGTGGAATCTACTCAAACTTGAGCAACTATAAACTGTGGGATAACATTCCCAATACTTCTCATTAGTGGCCTATAAGTACGAGATGTTGATGTTGATGTTGTTTTCGAGTGACACTTTCATTCCAAAATATCAAGGTATTATGGCAATCATTCGAGAGATAGTTAAGTTTTGCTTTCCTTCAATTTTCATTGCAATTTTACTTTAGTCGAGTATGGATGTAACTAGTTATTTTTCTTCATTGTCATGGCATGCCAACCACTTCCTCTTTGAAACTTGATATTACCGTTTTCCAACATAGAACCTTTTGCTTGGGAGGAGGACAAGAAACAGTACCCTTTATTTACACCTTCCCCTTTAAAATTCAAGCATCAAGTCAAACCTATTCCATGCAAATTGAAGTTGCATCTACCATTTTTTTTTTGGTGATCGAAAAGTTATTGTAAGAAATATTTTTGTGCATTTTCCAAATGCATACATGATGAGGAGGTTCATCTAAAATGACAAGTTCAACTAAAATGACAATTGCACGCATTTTTTTTTTACTCCATTAAGGGATGTGATGCTTCATTGTTTGTGGACGTGGCTAATGAATGATTTTCCACCTACAATGAACTCACTTAATGTTTTACCTAGATCATTAGTATTGTTAGGTGAGGAGGTAACTCCTCAAATGAAATTGTGTTATTCATTTAGGATGTTCATTATTATATACAAGAGGGAGTGACTTTTGAGTTTCATGTCCCAATGAATCTCCATTTCCTCTATTATCTATTACACTAATTACAATTGTTCACCCAATCCCTATGATTAGGTGTCAACATTCCCCCCCTTAATCTAAAGGGATGTTGGTGAGTCCAAGCATCATTATCAATTGTTCAAGCTTTTCTCCTTGAAGCGCTTTGGTGAAGATGTCTGCAATCTCCTCATTAGTGGAACAATGGTGAAGATGGATTGTTTTGGCCTCAACATGATATCGAATCAAATCATATTTTGTATTGATGTGCTTCGTTCGATCATGGAACTTTGGGTTCTTCGGCAAATTTATTGCTGAGGTATTTTCAATCATGAGTGGAGTGAATTGTACTTGTTTTACATGCCAATATTCCAGAATTTTCTTCATCCACACAATTCCTTTTGTTGCCTCAGTTGCTAGCACATATTCTGCCTCTGTTGTGGAATCTGTTGGAACTAATTCTTTGCATGATCTCGAGGAGATATCTCATGATCCAAGACTCATAGCATAACCCGAAGTATATACCCCAGTTTCTTTGTCTCCATCAAAGTCTGAATGAGAGTATCCAATAATCGCCCACCTGTGTGTACTTGAGTCCAAAGTCTTGAGTTCCCTTCAAGTACTTTATAACTCTTTTTGAAGTAGACCAATGTCCCTCACAAGGATTTTGCATAAACCTGAAGAGGATTCCAACATGAAATGAAATGTGTGGTCTCATAGTAGTGAGGTAGTTAAGACTTCCTACAAGCTGTCTATATTTTGTTGCATCCTCAAATTATTTTCCTTCAATGGATGTGAGACTTAAGTTTTGTTCCATTGGAGTAGTGAGAGGATTTCATTGAGTTATGCCAAACCTGTTCAACAGATCTCCAATGTACTTCTTTTGAGAAAGGAATATGGACTTCAAATGTTGAGTTACTTCAATACCAAGATAGTAATGAACATAGCCCAAATCAGTCATTTCAAAACCTTTCCTCAATTCCTTCTTTATCGATGCAATGTAGCTCTCATTGTTACAGCTCATCAAAAGGTTATCTACATATACCACAAGATATACAACTATTTTTCCAACGTTCTTGGCCAACAAAGTTGCATCATCAATATCAAAATTTTTGAAATTGAGTTTCAGAAGATGCTCAGTTAATGTTTCATACCACACTCGCTTTGCTTATTTATTTCCATTTGTAGAAGGAAAAGGCGTTGGACCACATAAATATGAATGAGTGAGTTCAAGTTTTCTATGTTCTCTAGAATATGAATCATGAAAAGATTGTTTGGTATTCTTTCCTAGAATGAAAGCATCACATTGCTTAAGTTTCCTAGGAATTGTAGGAAAACTGGTAACACCATTTTTCTTCAAAAAGAAGAGGTTGTCATAGTTTAAGTGTCCAAATATAGAATTCCATAATAAACTTGATGGAAATGTACCTTCTTCATAATGAGAATTGTATGACAGATTTTGTGCATGAGCAAAGGTACCCTACAAATTGAGAAGCCTTTCTTCTTCTATCCCCGTCATGATAAGTGAGTGGTATAATGATTTTCTCACCTCAAGCTTTCCATCAAACATATGAATGGAGTGTCCTTGCTGGCAGATGTGGACCAAGGACAACAAGTCTCTCCTCAATTGTGGAAGATATAGAACATGATGCAGAAGAGAGTTTAGAAGACCATGCAATTTAAGCCTAATTGTGCCAAGCCCGATGGCTTGAGTTTTGATTTGTTTGCAAAGTACACTGCTCCATCAAAATTGTGAGGAAATTATTCAAAAAAATATCTTCTAAAAGTTATGTGGAAAGTTTCTCCTGAATCAAGAAACCAATCATTTTTCCAAGGAGCTTTACTCCAATATTACAGTGTGCCACAACATAGTGAGTGGATTCAGGTGCTTTACCTTTCTCTTTGTCATTAGTTTTACCTTTGGATTGGTTTCTTTCCTACTCAATTGTTTCCCAAGGCAACTTGCATTTTATATCATGTTATCCATCTCTTTTGCAGCATATGCAGTGCAGATCTCACTTTTACCCTTAAGAGTGTCTCCCCCTCTACGTCTCAAATTTCTTCCTCTTCCTCTTTGACCATCTCTTCCTTTGGATGAATATTGAGCAATATTGTTCTCTCTATGTGCAAGACACACAACCTCATGAGAAAACTGAGGAGTTGTCTACTTCCCAAAATCTTTCTCTCTTTCAACATTTTTTTTCACAAGAGAGTCAAAGGTAATATCTTTCAGGTTTCCATTTTCTTGCAATGACTCAAGATAATTTGAGTAAGTGGGATAAAGGGCATTGAGAAAATATATGAGAGGAATGTTGAGTTCAACATTAGTGAATTTGATATAATGCATAATAGATTTTACTTCTGATGCAAGACTAAGAGGATCATCATTTTGTAACTCAAGGGTGAACAATTTAATCATGAGTTGAACAACTTCAAGTGCAGAGTGTGAGTCGTAGAGTTCCTTCAGTTTTTCTACGGCTTCAAAAGCATTTGAAAATGGAAAAATATGACGACTCACCTCTTCATTTATTGATGCTGCAATCAATGCATAAACCTTGCTATTATTATTTTCACAAATGGAAAATTCCTTGTTTGAGGTAGGTTGTTCTCGCTCTTTCTCTCCTCTCCAACACACATTCCTTTCCACGACTCATTAAAAATGATAGTGTGTTTGATTTCAGTGGACCACTTGCAATAATTTTCCTTGCAGGTGAGAACCACTCCCACAAAAAATCTTTGTACTATAAAAAAAATACTTTTACTAATGTATAAAATTTGCACTTCTTGTTGTATAAAACGCAGTTATGGTGTAAAAAATTACAATCTAATGGATAGAGGAGAGGTATTATATGGGGAGGGTATTATCTAGGGTAGAGGTTATTATATGTGGGAGGTATTCTTTAGGGGAAGAGTTATATTGTGGAGGGCATATATGATACCAAACAGTCAATGTATGACCGGTGCATTGTTTAAGACAACAAGTCGGTGCATATTCGCTGGGTGGGATTATGGAGCATATCTGTGCGGGATTATGGAGTGTATTAGCTGAGAGATATTCGATTCTAGTGGAGGAATGTGATGCCACACTACAATATCGCAACATGGGAGGTGAATACACAGTCATGTGGTATCGCAGTGGTATGTGGTATAGCTGATGGGTTGGAAACCATGTATCATTGTCTCCAGAGTGTGGTATGGTGGGTGATACCATATGGTTGTGTTGCGCAGTGGAGAGGAGTTTAAAACTGGTGAGGCAGTATGGGAATGCAATACATGGGGGCAGTGCAAACCCAACCTTCAAAAAGTCCATAATTCGAACTCAGATTTCACAACAATGGCTAATGAACAGTCAATTTAGAAACACAGTCACTACGCTATTCAATCGACTATAAATCTTCATCAATGTATGAGCTTGTTAACTAGATTTTGATCATTAAAATCACTTACCAAATGCCATCAATATTCAGAAAGAGTCTAAAAATGCACATTGCAGTCCCACTATTCAATGCAACACGTCCAGGTTTGACCGAGCTCACAGTCTTTTAACAAACATGTTCCATCTCTTAGCACCAAGGCTTCAACTAATCTTTGCAGGTCTTCTCCAAACAACTTCTATGAGAGTTATTGAGCTAGAGGTTAACTCAACAATCCTTGTAGTCATCACAAAGATAATTCAAAAACTCATTGAATGCATGGTCTATCCAAATACAGAGATTCGACAGAGAAAAGAGGCCGAGGACATGAAACTGACTAGAGTTACAATGCTGAAAAATTAATATAGAGGTTGTCTCTAATACCATGACAGGCCACGAGGTTACTCCTCAAATGAAATTGTATTATTTATTTAGGTTGTTCATTATTATATACAAGAAAAAGTGAGTGTTCAGTTTCCATTTCCTCTATTATTTATTTACATTAATTACAATTTTTCATTGAATTCCTATGATTAGGTGTCAAAAAGTATACGAGAGAATCCTTATGATCACCTTAAAATATTTAACCAATTATTCATGGGAAAGGGCTAAAGCATTCCTACTTTCAGCCTTGAGTTTCAAACTTTACAACCTCATCTCTAAATCTATTAGACTTGCAAACCTATTTGCCAATCTACATTAATATAGCCTCATACCTCCTCTTTACATGTATGAGTTGTAGGAAAGGAACATTCAATTTTTTTATGAAGCTTTGGTAACTTGTATTGATTTCGAAGAGAAAACCCATATAGAACTAATTTATGTCCCAATCTTAATTACATAAGTCCAAATCCTTCTTCTTTAATGCTTACCTTTCATGATCTATAGGATGAGATGTCTTGAGGATGAATTTTTTTATCTAGTATCCACTTGAGTTCTCCAATGAACCTTTTCTTTGAAAACTGATTATTATTCTTGTTTCATTTGTGGTCAAGAATGTGCACTAAATTATGATCACCATCACAACGACACCCATGATTATAACTTTGGTTTTCCGGACATAGAGGATTTTACATTTGGGGATGAGCGATGTCCACATCCATGTTGTGTTTCTCTTGTCACCTCTCACATATTTTCATGCATGATATTTAACCACACACTGATCCCCATCTCCTCTACCTTGTGTTTGAGGTCACGTATGATGATTATAGTGAGGAGTGGTTGAGTCATGATGGTATGAAATGGTTAACATGAATTATGATTTATTAGTTAATGAAATTGAGAAAGAGGCCCTTCTTTATGAAAGGTCTAGTCAAGTTTATCAAAGGTAGTTGTTTTATATGGATGATGAATTTTTTCAAAGAACTTCAAAATGAAGTCCTATTTTTTTACTCTTAAGGAATTTAGTTAGCCCAATCTATTTAAAATGAAGTATTTGGGTTTTAAATGTCTCAAGAATATACATATTTTCTGTTAATCATATGAGACATGTTCAACACAATAATAGTGTGTTGTTTGCAGTAAAACAAGACCATGATTTGTCTACATTCCTTCATTCTTATAGTTTGGAACACAAACAAACAATTGTTGGTTGGCACATTATACCTTGAAATAAATAGTAATATATGTTGAATTTCAACATGTATGACCATTAGATAATATTGAATCTTTTATTTTGTACATAGGTAAACATTAAAAATTAAACAAAATAAAATAAAATTACAAAATAAGCAAAAAATAAATACTTTTTATTTTTATTTTTATTTCTTGTTTGGTTTGTTTGTGACACTGTGTCATAATATGCTTTCTTTTTATATTATGTTGATTACTCTAATTTGTAATTTTGAGCTTCTTATAATTTGGTTTTGTTTTCATCACATGTTGTGTTTCTTTATGTTGTGTTTTATTGTCACTTCTACTTTCTTTAATTTACTTTTTCCTAATGCCAATAATCATTGATGAGCATTCCCTATTGTTACAAAGAAACGTGAACATGAATTTGGGAATTACTTATCAATAATGTACCCACTTTCCTCATGAAAACTAGAAACAATTCAAATCTTATTTCTTCCCTCACTATAGTGCTTGTAGGATTTGACCTTGATTCACTAGTGTGAAGGCTCCTTCTCTCAATAGTGGATTTATCATCCTCCCCCTATTTTCTTTTGAGTGTACTTTCCCTGTGCAAGGCCCCTACGGATTAGTCTTCTCCCTCCATGATGACTTCATGTTCTCTTCCTTAATATTTCATACCTTGTCCTCATTCTTGCATCCCCTTTACCTTTTTATCTTTCCCCATTCTCAGTTTCATGATATCTAGAGAGTTTTATGAGTTCTAGTTTGCATGATGAAAACCACCCTATGGATTCACCTATGTTGATGCACATCAACAATTTAAAAAATTGGCTAGCCATAACAGGTATATCCCGATTGTCAACTCCATCTATAAGAGTGTGATATGACTTTTCCATCATGGCCCTCCTCCAAATGAAAAGGGCTCCCTAATTATTTTTAAAGAATGCACTGAACAGCAAGTGGGTTTGTCATGAAGAATTTTGTTCCTTGCCACCCCTTGGCATGGTCCATAAGTAAACGTTATTTTGAGAACCTCTTTCAACTCGATTGCTATTCAAGTTCACACTTATATTATTAAAAATAACTTCTCCCCCTTTTCTCTAAGAAACAAAAAGAATAATATTTATTGGAAATCGAAATAATTCATGTTCTTTCCATTGAAGTTCCAATCCATAAAGGATTCCTACAATGATTATTTTATTGTTCTTTAATGAATTTTTAAAAATGTTATTATTAAACTACATTTGAATAGGCTCTAGGCCCTTTGGTACTCCATCACACTATTCATTGTAATTAATATTGGCATGCATAACTGATTGAAATTTTTATATCATATGAAAATGTTCAAGTCAAAGTTTTTCCCCTACCAAAGTATAGAAGGGGGCTTAAACCTATTAAGGTTTTCACCACTACAATATGAGCTCTGATGAGCCTCATAAATGGGTAATTATATGGGCTCATTTTACCTCCTAACCTAGTCAAATGAACCATTGTCTTAGCTTATTGTATGATTTTATCATTATATATATGCTTATAGGGTGGGTTGAGTTAGTTATTATGCCATGTGGTCTAACATGTATTTAATGTAGATTATTGATGAATTTCAATGTCAAATTCAAGGATCTAGTGGTCAAACTGTAGAAATAACTTGAAGTACACATAGGAGAGGACTTATAGGAGGGAATCCCCCTCATTTATTTCTCCCCACTTCGAATTCCCCTTCATTTAGCTCGGAGTACAAGCAGCTGAATCATGCACTAGAAGGTAGCCGAGCAAGTGGAAGATGATTGATAACTACCTCAAGTTTTGGGAGCCAAGCCTCCCTTATTTTAAGGAAGTTGTTGGTAGATTCAGAGGTATTAGTAGAGATGTGTAGGGCCTCACTAGGGTCGACTTTTTTTTTTCTTGTGTAAGCTCTCCTCAAAGTTCGAGCTTGCTATTTTATGACAGTTTTATGTAATCTTGCTATTTTTTCATAATGAAGATGGAATCCTTTTTGAGCTAGCACTGAGTTACCTCAAAGGGCTAAAGCTCTTGGATTAGGGTCCAATAGAAGTAGCCAAACTTCTCTTTACTTGTATTTGTATGCTTTACTTCAATTTGTAGATTAGTTTGTTGTTAGATGTATTTCTCTTATGGTTAAGTATAGGCTGCTTTTGATGATTTAGTAGCTTAAGTCCATTTGTGTTTTCTGTTGTAGGTTAAGTAGTCATCAGAGAAGATTCAGAAGGCCAGAAACAATTCCTTGGCCTCTCGTCCTCCCTCTAGGACCATGATTTGAGGCAAAGAATCTCTTGCTGCCCCAAAAACACAAATTTTCCTCATTGCTAGGACTTATAGTTTTTGCAGCTCTCTAGTAGGTTGATAGTCTAGTTTTGCTTTTCTTTAGATATTCTTTGTCATGTTCACTTCCTAATTTGCAGTATTCCTTTCGCATGCTTTACTTTATTACGTCATTTCCTAGCATTTCCTTCCATACATCATAGTTTAGGCCATTTTAATGCAAAAGTCTGTTTTTCCTAGGATGCACTCATTTCATTGGTTGCTTGATTTTCTTGGTTGACTATTAGTTTCTATGCTGCAGATCTCTTCCAGCAGTAGGCTAACCTACCAGCAATCACACCCTCCATCTGATTCATGCGCTATAGGTCTCCCAAACCTCACTTCAATTCTACCCTAGTTTCCTTCATTTTTCATAGAACTTCTTCCACTCTCCTTGAGCAAACTCAATCATATTTCTCTCTTCTAGTGATTCATGGTAGACCTTAGGTGCCCTAACACCTCATTCGAACCTTCATACACATTTTCCACCCACTCTCACACCCTCAAAATAGTGAAAATGTCTCTCGACCTCCTGTAGTTTCCTTGTTTTCCTCCTGTAGTTTTTCAAAGTAGGCTTTCTTTTGAAGGTTGAGTCCAGGAAAAGCCTCTAGAAGGCCACCTAAGACCTCAGAGGACCTATCTAGAGAATCCTACATCCTCTCAAGCTCCAAAACTACCCTCTAATTCCACCTATTCGCTGCCACACTCACACACAATAAATTATTTGCATGTTAAATTAACATAAAAACACATAAATATCCAAAAATATGTTTTTTTCTTATTTACTTCTAGAAATAGCATTATTAGATGTTGTTTACTTCCTTGAGTATGTAATGGAATTTCTTTCATGGTTTTCATTGTGTTTTTGGCAAAAGTATAATTAGCTTATTAATTAGGGTTTACTAGGTTTTGCTTTACATTCGAGTCTTTCTCCTTTGTGGAGTCAGAATAGCATCTGTAGAGTAATCTTGCTTTCCTTTGATCACACATAGAGCTGCTTCTAAAAGTTTGCTTGAGCTCCTAGTGATCTAACGCCATCTGACCAAGTGACAACATGCAGTGAGAACTAGTACTTATGCATATGGCATCGACGCTTCCAAGTTTGTTATGAACTACCGGGTTGATAAAAGTAAAGTTGGTAGTCGAGGAGTTGCAGCATTCTTGCTGCAATACTAGCGCTCACCACTTTTTAGCGTCGTTTCTAGGGAAGCCTCATAGTATTCTGTGATTACTGCTTTCTTCTATTTCATATTGCAACATTCTGCTAATAGTTTATTTCGGAAAAATTAGAATAGTCATTTCTTTTCTTTCAGTTCTGCATTTCCTTGCTTTCCTTTTCAATTGTACAAATGTCCATTCAACAAGTTCATTTCAGCTAGTTGCAATTTGTTTTGTTGAATCATAATTTCAATTTCTACAGGTACTTTTAGTGTGGGGAAAAATAAACAAAAAACCAACCAAAAATATTTCCTTTCATGTCTCGTAGGAGTAGAGATACCTTAGGAAAAAAAATTCGCAACACCACCACTACTTCACACAACCAACCTTCTCTCTTCTTCGGTGGCTACAATGAAGAAGAATTCTTAAGTGAACATTCACACATATTTGAAGAACCTATAGGGGAAGAAGAAGAAGACAACATTACTCTGGAGCCAATGGTTGAAAACAAAAATGCTAGGGGAAATGGAGAGAGAATAGAGGGTACTTTCCCCATTCGGGAGACCAATGGGGACATCAAAATGAAGAATATAAGTCCTTCATCCCTACCTCACTTCCATGGTCTAACTACAGAAGATCCTGACACCTTCTTATTTGAGTTTTATATCATTTGTCGAACTTATGACTATGCAGAAGACGAGAAAAAGTTGAAACTATTCCCTTCTAATCTCAAGGACATATCATTGTGCTCGTTCATGGGATTACTTGGAAATAGCATCACA